>JADBJO010023365.1:0-26660 GCA_016801955.1 Conus betulinus
TTTTGAAAAGCTAACCCGTGGGGACTACTCCCCATATTTCCCTTTTGAACAGTCCTGCAAAATAAATGTGAAGAAAAATCAAGTCCAGATATGTTCACAAAAGCCATGTTATGTCTATCACTGTGTTTGACATTTCATATACCGTTTCATTCATCCTCCTCTCTCTCTCCCTCTCCCTCACCTCTTCCCACATGTTACAGCAGTTTGAACTGGAACTAAAAATGACAATAAACTGTAATGCACAGTCCCTTCATTCCCACACACACAAAAAACAGTACTGCAGGGGCTAAATTCTGAGGGCACCTTATTTAAAAAAAGAGATCTACAGCTATTGCTAAATCAGTTTTGACATAACTATCAGGCCAACTCACACAATGCCAAAATAGTCCTGCTCTACATAAAATGAAGAATTTGAATGGGGAGACTGGAGGGAAAAAATTAAAAACCTGATTAAAGCCATTCAGAAATGTGGAAAGAATGTCACAGTCTGATCTGATCCTGTAAGCCTAAGCAACAAATCTGCAGTTACTGAACTGGTCAGAAATGGAAGTGCTTAGTGCTATTGGCGCTAGTCCACTTTGGAATGAAAACGATTACCAATGTTATGAAATACATCAAAATCGTTTTTTTGTTCAATGCAATCCATACTCACACCTGATCAATTGTGTCATTAAGATTGTAAGATGACTGCACCGAAAAATTTTGGTCATTTTCAAGAGCAGTTGGTCCAGAGTCTGTAGGTTGCTCTCTAAAGGTGATAATCAACAGTGGTGACAAATACTGTAATTTGCCCCAAACTGAGGTTCAGATCATTTTATGATCCATTCAAATCCATCCATATCCCAGGTGGAGAGGATGTTTAGGGTTCACAACAATGCTATTTTACATTTTAGGACAACATAGAAATGTCTTGGTTTTTTTCAGTGTTAAAAGATATGCAAGAACACTAACAGAAGCAATACTGGTTAGAAATTCAGAGACTTAGTAAATGACAACTTCAATCACTTGCTCACTGAGCTGACAAGTTATGTAACAATATATCCTTATCGCCTACAATAGGCCCTGTGATTTTCAAAGCAAGACGAAGACACTGATTTGCATCTCATTTAACTTGAGATTATTTCAACGTTATCTCAGTATATATTGAGTGTTAAACTGATATGAAAAACTACAATGTTACTTTTTTCTCACCTATGAGGCTTAATTCATGCATTACCTCATTTTACATATCAATTCTTGGCCAATTACATTGTGAAAGCACATACACAAACTGATGGGCAGACAGATTCAGGCATACACACACACCAAACCCCAACCCATCTCTCCTCCCCATACTGTCCTTTGTACAATATGCAGAATATAAGCAAAAAACTGTATGCGCACACATACACATGTACTCTCTCCCTTACCTCTCCCACTCACACACTCATACGCGCACACTCAAAGCAACAATACAAATACCATACAAATATCATATTCTTATCAATTAATGTTCCTAGTTTGTTTCTAAATTACCCAATTATCTAACAAAAATATTTCATACACACCTACTTGCTAAACAGTACTGCACAACCTGTATATTGACAGCAACAGTGTTGACAGTATAATATGGTGCGATTTATCACCTGGTCATTTCACCACAATGCAAACAATAGCCCTAAATGTGTGGCACCGAGTTTGTGTTCAGTTTGTACCCTGTTGTACAGTACTGTGTTGTATTGTTGTTCTGCACTGTGTTGTGATGTCTGGAGTGGTGTGGTGTGGTACTGTCCTGTCCTGTCCTGTCCTGTCTGGTGTGGTGTGGTTGTATTGTATCGTACTGGGCAATGGAATTAATCCGTTACAGGCTTCAAGCAAAATATCATAGGCAAATTAAGATATCAGGGAAGAATGCTGTCCATTAGACATTAATACTTTAAAATGGAAACTTTTCCCCTCGTTGCTGGACAACAATAACACAAAACATAAATTCAAACCCTCACACAAACAGAAATCTCAAACACTACCTCCCTCCTCCCCTTCCTCCCAATCCCCCCATCCCTTTCCCAGTCCTCAAGCTGGTCTAAAAAACACAAAGAAGATTTACACATCACCAAGAAGTCAAACACACATCTCACATTATGGCTTGCTCTCCCTGAAGGGTCGCGAGGGAAGCTCCGGTTCTGACCTCCCCGAGAAGGTCCGTCTCCACAGTCCAGCATCAGCGTGTTGGTCCGATGAAAGTCCACAATGATCAGACCATGGAAACCAATGTTGGCCAACACCGTCAGGTACTCAAAAAAGGCAAAGGCTGTGTACACTGAAAAGCAACAGCATGAACTGATCAAACACACATGGACACGGATACACACACACACACACGCACACACACAAAGACCCAGTCTCCTCCTACTACTATTGCCACCACCACCACCACACACACGCTTCCATACATTTTTTTTTCAATCTCTTCCCGTGTATGAACACAACATCCATGTTCAAACACATGCATACTCACACACAGTCCCCTTCGTCCATCCCTTTTTCTACTGAAATTACACACAGACACCCTGCATGTACATGTATTTCTACTTAATTTCCTAATTACTGTAGCAGGGCATAGTAAATGAGCTTAGCTATTTGTGACTGCAGTAAGCACTTTCCCAGCATCCCACCCACTCCCCATCCAAAGCCCTGACTTCTTCACACATGCATGCACTCATGTCCATTATCTCTTCCTCATTTTCTGATCATTTTACTTCGGCAAAGCATATCCACTCAACTCTATTTATGACTGCAATGCATCAGATTCTAAACAGGACACATAAATGGCATATTCTGTTCTAAGAAACTTTACTGATCTACAGCAATACTACAACTCTGATTTTTGTGTTCCATCTCTCAAGATTCAACTTCGCTTTTATTTTTTCCCCTTTTTCGAAAAGTGTATGCGTACGCATGTGTATGTGTGTGTGTGCGCGCATACACGCTCAATATAAATGTAGATATGCGTACAGCTTATTTGTTTCATGCATGTGCATTTTCATCTTCAATGGGTTTGACTCAGTATTGTTCATATGCTACTCGTACCAAATTCCTCATACATAACCACATTCCCACTAATCATACCACAGACTTTGCATAAGTCCATGAAGAGCCAAGGGGAGGTCCACCAGGGAAGACACTGCACCTATGCCAAGTCTCCTCAGATATTCAAATGGCAATGTTTCTCATCCAACATCTGTATTATGTACTAAACCGTCTGTTGAAGACAGTTGCTGCTAAATCGGCAGCTCCATCATGACCATCCTCTCCCGGACAGCTCCACAAAGTCTGTCCAATGATAGTGCTCACAAACATACGTTATCTGAAGACTTGGACGCCGCGTCACCACAAGCATGGACAATGATAGCAAATCCAAACTGACGCAGAATCAGAGCTGATTGTGAAGGGACACAAAACTGGAGACTTCTCAACTGATCAATGATGAGGATGAAGACCATGGTACGATGGAGTTCAGCGATCTGAGACGACATCACAGGGCTGTTTTCTCATCTTTTTTTGTTTAGCAATATAATCCTGGCTTCGACCATGCATGAGTGGAACGCACACCTACAGCTCCAGGCACATCCATTTAGTAAACAAACCTTCACTACAAATTTTGGCTCTTGTCTTCATTTCAAGCCTTTCATATATATTCAACTTCAAGGTGGGAACCAGCTTGGATTGAAAATCCTACAAAGATATGTCTCTGATAAAGACTCAAACCTCGAACCTCCCAACCCACAATGGTAACCACTGACCCAAGGCACTACAAATTTATTGTTGTTGCATTGCCACTTGTCTGTACATTTGATTTTATTTTGCTTATCCCCATCACACCCTCTCTCTCCCCTTTACAGTCTCTCTCCCCCCCTTCCCCATCCCTCCCTCCCTGTCCTTTTGTCTGTCACTTACTTTCTTTCTCTCTCTCTTTTTTCTCTTCCTCCCTCCCTCTTTTCTCTTGGGTGATTGAGTGAGAGATGATTTTTTTTTTCAATATTTTCACTTCAGGACACAAAAACTGGCAACTGGCAGAAGAAAGTTGACTTGCTTTATGTATGATTCTTTATATTTATGCCTTGCAACCTGAAGTCAATTTTACGCACCTAAGTCATGCGTAAACCCATACAATAATACATATTTATGCATATAAGTAAACACACACACATTTGCTCTAAAACTAGTATGCAGAGTGCATGCACGCATGCCCACACACACACACACACACACACACACACACACACACACACACACAAATACATGCACACGCATCCATGCAGTGCAAGCACAAATAAATGAACAGGTAAGCAAACAAGTATGCAAGCCTAGCAATAGCATTAAAAAATTACAAACAAAATTCTGAGAGAAAAATGATAAAAAGGTTATGCTTCATGCAATCTTTCTTAAAAATGCATGGTAATAAACTAACATTTTCTCTATTTACAAAAAAAAAAAAAAAAAAAATCAAGACATCTCACTAACATACAAACTGCCCAAATTTACATTCAATCATTCCATGCCAAGCATACTATAATTCACAACAGTCTAGAAATGGCACCACGACGAGAAACACCAATATTAAGCATAACATAACTGTACAAGCAACATCACTCCCCTCTCCACTGCAGTGAATGCTCTACTCTTGCATCAGTGCAATCAGTCCCCACAACTCATCCCACCCTTCCCATTACTTTTTTTCCTCCAGCAGCTTCCCCTCCCTCCACCACCTTCCTGAACTTCTCCCCCACCCTGCACCCCCTCCCGAAAGTACAGTTTTAGAATCTCTTTCAAACCCAGCAAACCAGTGTCCCTTTCAGAGACATCACCATATATGAGAAAAAAAAACATCTGAACAGAAGGGGAAAACAAAAAACAGAAGGGATGCAGGTTAACAAATCATCATCAGGACAACCGAGGAAAGATTTCAAACACAAATTAAAAGGAAAAGAGGGTTGGCAGGCAGATGGGTTGGCTAGAGATGGGAGGTGTATGGGAGAAAGAAGATGGAAATAAAAAGGTGGATGTTGCAATGTAATTATCAAATCCTTCCCTAGCAGAAAATGGGGACCATTGAGGTTCATCTTGAAAACAGAACCATTTACATTGCCTGTCCAAGTCAACTTTTGTGAGCTGAATTAACTCAACAGTGGAACCCAGCCAAGTCAGTCAGTCCTCTCTTAAAATCAAATGGAGTTGTGGAGGTATTCTCACAACCAAGGGTTTAAAAAACAAAATCAATGGTATACCAAAAACGCCAGTAAAAGGTAGAACACCAAACAGAGAAAGTAAACACACACACACACACACACACACACACACACAAAGAGATAAAAACAACCTCATGAGATCTTAATCTTTCAACTGACAAAAGTCTCTCCTTCAATTCATGTTGCTCATAACCCAACTGGGCACAAATGACCATATCAGGGCTGGAGGGAGGGGGGTTCTCTTTAATTACATACACTTACCATGTCAACCTCTTGCAAGCTACAGCAGTTGTGGCTAATGCAATATACATACATGCTTACCACTGTCCTAAACCACGTCTGCATCTTCGCTGACGACAAACTATTTGTCCAAAGTGACCGAGAGAAGCAAGACACTCACTACAAGAAGACCTGGAAAGCCTTCATCAATGGTCCATGGCCTGGCTACTACAATTCCATCCCGAAAAGTGATGTGTTATGCAACTGGGCCACAACAACGAAGACCACATGTACACTATGAAGGAAGCTTGCACAGATGGAGGGAAAGGCAGGAAACAACTGGTGCACACAGAAGCAGAAAAAGACCTAGCAGTGGTGATTGACAGGAAATTCACCTTCAGGAACCATGTTGAACAAACACAGCTAAAGCAAACCAAACACTGGGGGTCATAAGGCGCACGTTTGACTACCTCTCAACCGTACATTTGTCCAACTGTACAAAACACTGGCATGACCCATGCTGGAATACAGGCACTCCATCTGGCACCCATCCCAAAAGACACTCCAAAAGGACATTGAAGACTTACAACGAAGGGCCACAAAGCTGACTGGGAGGCCCAAAGACAAACCCTACTCTGAACGCCTGAGAATACTGAAACTGCCCAGCCTAGAATATCGCAGGCAAAGAGGAAGACATGATTGTCACCTACAAGTACCTCACTGGGCTCTACACCACCTCTAGGCTGCAACTTGAAGTCCACAGTGGGCGAGAACAGGAGGGAACAGTCTAAAACTGGCAAAACGCCGCTCCAGACTACAACTTCGAAGCTCCTACTTCTCCCAGAGGATAGTGTCTTTGTGGAGCAGCCTACCTGAGACAGTCTTTGAGGCACACAATCTCAGCACGTTTAAGAGTAGACTCGACGCCCACTGAGCCAACCGCCCAATCCTGTACAATCTGGAATGCAGTCAGCGAGCAACATATAACCAGTGGCAATATAGACATTAAGGAACTAGCCACACGTGCTGCACAGTACCAGAAATTTCTATTGAAGGAAAGTGAACAGGCCTAAATGGCCTTCAACACTAAATTCCAAGTTCAAGTTTAGCAGACAGCACCTTGTCATTTTTGCTTCCCAATCATTCCATGACTGAACTACAGTACTCCCTTTCTTCCTAACCAAGGATGGCGGAGAGAGCCTTCGTCAAGAAGAAAGTTGAGAGATCTGGCTCTAGGGTTTGGGCCAAGAACTCTGGCAAGAAACACAGAATGACCAGGCAGTCCATCTCTATGGAAGATGACATCACAAGGATCGCCTCTAAGACTGTTGATCTCGCTTTGATATGAAGCTGAGGCAAGAGTGAGCAGGAATGTGTACTTACAAGAAAGAGAACCAGATATTATTCGAGTCTGTTGCATATAGGAACATCCCATTACACAGAGACGGGGACATTTTGCTCTAAAGCGATACTTGTGCAAATCTGGGGAGCACAAAGTAACGGCATCATCACTGGTTTTAATGACCCCGAGAGTTGAGGTATGTGATGCGTACACAGCCCATGCTTCTTAATTGTGGGGGAGAGAGGGGAAGATAGGTAAGTATGTGGCTCACTTGTGTACACTTTGGTCTGTGAACAACTTAAATATCCTTATTCAGAATTTTTTTCTTTTAATGTTAATGGCCTGTCAGAGGGAATGTCCGAGGCCAAGAGGATGCTAATCTTAACCTTCCCTTTCGAATGTCCATGTTTAAATCTTATTCTAATGGTATCAACTGGGTTCTCATATAAAATGTTAAAACTTTTAACAAACTTTCATGACCAGGTAAGGAAAGGTAATGTTGCTTATAGCCCAGCCAACCGCAAAGGGCAATATCAGGGCTGTCACCGCATTCTTTCATGACCCAAATTGGGCTACGTTTTCCCCTATATATATACCAAAAACTGCTTATAAGACACTCGAAATTTGACAGTAACCTTACTTTTCAGAGCAGAGGCTATCTACTTCGATCAATGAAAGCAGAATTTACTCATCATAATGCTAAGCTTGATTGGTAGGGTCCAATGTCTCAATCAGTTCCAGCAGTCTGTGATTAAATGCTTGCTGAAAACTGAATTCACTTGCAACAACCACTATGTTTCCTCCTTTTAGGGGGGGGGACAACATCAAATTTACAAAATATTGACAAGACCCACATTTTCCACAGACTTTTAAGGCCTATAAAGAGGTTCCTCATTTTCTCCATAGTTGTCAAACCTTCAAGAACCTTACAAATCCTGTATGCAGTCTGCCAGCTGAAGCTGCGATACCAATGTGAACACTGTCAAGAATGGATTTAATCGGTCAGGTTTTCGCACAAGTAAGGAGAAACAGGTGTTGTACAAAAGAGGTAAAAGAATCACAGAGTACAGGACAGGATTCTACACAGACCTGGGATTGTTGTCGCCAAGGAACCACTGTACAGGTGGGTCTTTAAAAGAGGATTTACAGTTTTACCACACATACATCCGCCAACAGTGTCGCTCCCTCTGTTTCAAGACCCATATTTCTGGGGGAAAAAATTGCATCTATCCAAGATTTACCTCCCAACAATGAACCCCTGTTTAAAGAATTGTCTTTGTGTAACATACTTGGTCCTTGTCTCCATTGGCTTTAACTGCCCCTAAACTTCCTCTCCTCTCTCATATGATTTACATGTACCTCCAAATTTCCTTCCCTTTAAAGTAACGGTTCTACAACATTTCTGTCTTTCCAAAAAGTTGATTTCTCTTCCTGTAACAACCACCCACCCCATCCCCTCCCCCTTTACAAACTTCTGGAGTATTTTGTGTCTCCGTCTATGTGATATTCAACTCCCTGAAAAATCTCCTTATATTCAAACACTTGGAATTTCTTTTCCCTACCTTTTTTTTCTTTTTATCTCATTTCATCTTGTCTCCCCGTTAAACTGATAACGACTACTCAGAAAACAGCACAGAATGTACACCAACAGCAAGGTGCACACAGATCCACCTCACTTTGTTCCGCACACACTTGTCTTTACAAACCTGGGCTAAGCACAACCCTGTCAGTCGTCACAGTGTCCTCCCCTTTCCTTTTGTCTGGTCTTCCCATGATAACTATGCCCCGTCTTTTATGGATGCCTCAAGTCTGATGCAATACCATTCTGCTTTTTCTTCTTCTTCCAGATTCATTTGAGACAATTGTTCATTGGTGAATCACTGAATGTGCGCTTTTCAGTGTGAGAGAAACTGGTTTTCATCATCCAATCTGTCAGTGAACATTTTTACTACCAATACAAGGTATATCTGACTGATGTTGGCTGGTCTGTCCAGTGCAACGGTGTGTGCAGCATGTGTTGTCACATGAGAGCATCAAGGTAAGCAAAAGGGATCATATTTGTATCATGAATTAGCATAAATGGTCATATTTGTAAAAAATCTAAACTTTCTTCATTACTGCTACTAATGCATTGCTAGGTTACAGTTTTTGTTTAGCGCAAAATTCAAAAGAAATGTACTGACATAATGACTACAAATACATTAAGCATGTTCATAATGATAACATTGTGAAAGCAGCAGCTATAGTGCTAGCTGAGTTGTTAGTATTAGCATTGCGTGCTATTTGTGCCTGTTCACGTGTGTTCGAGCATGCGTGTGAAACAGACAGACTGAGTGTGAGATCAGTGTGTGAATGCGTATGTTTGTGTGAGAGACAAAGAATGATTCAGACATTATCCATGCAAGGATAAAGATCTTAAACAATGAATGTTGTTCTAATCTGTCCTTAAGGGAGATAGAGTCAGAGACACAGAGAGGGAGACAACACGAGGAATGGAGGGGGGAGAAAGAGAGAGATATTTTGTAAATATTCATGTTTACATGAGAAGTGCATTAATTCATGTTTACATGGGGAAAAAAATAATAAATCAATCTGAATCACCAGCCACCGTGACAAAGTGGTTAGCGTCGCGGACTCCCGGCTGGGAGGTCGTGGGTTTGAATCCCATCAGATTCTTGTGGGTTTTTCTGCCCCGACCGCTCCTACCCAGAGTTGAGTTTGCTGCGGACTCAGTTGGGAAGACTGGGACCACAAAGTCGATTTCCTGACCAACACTGCAGGTGCCTGTATCTCTCGGGCCTGGTTGACGCCGGGATATATTATGAAAGGAAGCGTAGAGTACAGCCCTGTCATGTAGTCTCAGACCGAAATGGAAATCCATAGCATCATCTTCATCATCCTCATTCTCATCGATCAGCATTAAAAAAAAAAATGTCTCAAATTCTGTGGCCCTTCATGCCCTGCTCTCATGGTGACCTCAATTTCGATGTCCTCTCCTTGTCTGTGGTCTTGGTTTGGTTCCGTCGGGGGTCACCGGTATCGGCGAGTCCATGGGGGGCTGTCGTTGGACGGACGTGGTGGCGCCCTCCGGAGGGAGAGCTCACTCACGCTGGCTCCGCGACTAAGCAATTATTGTCGTCAGTAGGGGGCTTAGTAGGTGGTGTCCTGCGTATGTTAGATCAGAACAGGCGCCACTGAACACCACCGAAGTGACTCGGCAGCAGTGCAGTGTCCTCCTCCGGTGGGTTGCCTCTTGACGGCTTGACATTGACTGCTCCCCTGTGGATTGCCGGTGCTGGGGCTGCGGCGGGGCCGACCGGGCTGTGGCCGTGGATGGGATGTCAGAATGAGCGGCATGGATGCACTGCCTCTGAGGTGGCACAGAGTTGGGACAGCAAAAAAAAATAAAAATAAAAAAAATAAATAAATCAATCAATCAATCAATCTGAAATATAAAACTTCAGGAAATATTTTGCTAATAATAAATTCACGTTCATGATACAAAATGTGATTATTTCCAAGCTAGCTGAGTGATACAAGTTAAGCAAATTGCATATTCATAATGACTGTGTACAATATTTGTAAATGCTGTAAATGTATTTCCATGTTTATGTATACATATTGACGAATGCAAGTTTAGAAAATGTTTACACAAACAAGAGTACAATACTGATAATTAAAAAAAGGGCATGAAAGGAGAAAAACAAAACCGAAACATTTTTTCTGCAACTCCATGTGGAAGAGGATGATGATAATTCTGGGGTTCGATTCTGGTCAGAGATTACAAGACAGGACTGTACACTCCCTAAAATATCCAAAGGTCAACCATGCCTGAGACATACAGACAACTGTAATATTGGTAAGTAAATTTGAGCAACATTCTCAGAGACCCATCCATTAAGTGGATGAAGCTCAACTGCGTGGGTTTTAGTCTTCCAATTCTAGCTGCACAGCAAACTCAGCTGTGGATGGAAGTTGTTTGGAGCAACAAGATGTACTCCAACTTGCGTGAATATCAGCAGGTATACATGTGTGTGTTCTGTTTTATTGCTTCTATTGCTCTTTCTGTTTTCATATTTAATTTACTGATGTCCATAATGCTCACTCATTCTCTCCCCAAAAGTTCCTCTGGCACTCTATAGAATTAATTTGGTTGTCAAGTGCTTCTGTTTATGTCATGTATGTGTATACACACACACACACACACACATACACACACACACACGATCACTTCTAAAAAGTTAAAACACAACCTGTCAACTCCCTCCCCTTTCGTCCATCCCTACCTACCCCACCACTCCTGTCTATATTTTCTTCTTCTGCTATCAAGTATTGCTACACACATGTACTAGAGGGTACAGTGGAAATGTAGACATATCAAAGACAGACCAGGGCGCCCCCCCTTGGACAACTTCATTGACTGGGCCGCTTACCTCTATCTTGTCATGTATGATCGAGAACAGAAAGCTGTGGAAATTCCTGACTGCCCAGTTGTCAGTGACAGCAAGCTACTCTCATGGGAGAATTAAAGTGACATTCAAAACAAATCTATAGATGACAGTCATAATGCTGTGGTGAATGACGTCGGGCTGCAAAAGCTAGTCTAAGTTAATCTCTTGTGTTTCCCCATTATAACACTGATTTCAGCTCTCACAAGGATATCCTTTGATATATATCACAATATACTCAATAGTATCCGTCCCAAGTGAAAAAGGTTCTCTTGCAACTATTTTCAACACACATGCTGTACTACAGAGGCCGCTGTCACTGCAAAGAACACAAGGTAAAAATTTCAACATGCCATCATTCCGGCTAACGGCATATAGTCATCATGCAGGTCAACATGCAAATATAAATTAAATGAAAGCAGCTAAATTCAAGTTAACCAAATAATTCATACTTCTTGAGTTGGGCAGCAGTATCTGACAGGTTAAACGTAACATTGACTGAGCTGTTCTTACAGCTATTAAAAACAAACAAACAAAAGAAATCGCACTTAATCACCTATGAGTCTTATATAAGGAAACATATTTCTGATGAACATGCTTCAGGAGAGTTTTCATGCCTGTAAAACTGCTCATACCAGAAAGGTCACAAAACAAGCACAAAAAAAAACTGTTCATGCCAGCAAAGTCACACAGCAAACACCAAACAAATGGTTTGTGCTGGTAATTCCCACAGCAGAATATCAAACAAACATTTGTTAAAAAAAAAAAAAAAAAAAAATGCCCTGGACTCACTCGTGCATGGTGGGGTTGTTAAGCAGGCAAGGTCATACAAATCTTTCGCAAAGCATAAGGATTCAGCATATTAAGCTTCGTCTTGCTCAGCGTGGGAACAAGTTGCACATATATATTCAAACCTTACACATACGTGATCCATCATGACAAAAGGTATGCTAAGTTGCAGAAATGATTTTGCGCGTGTTCAAAGTGGCCACTGATCTACATTTCAAGAAATTTTCTGTTATGGCCATATCTGTGTTCTCTGATTACATTATCTGAATCTATCAACTGCAAGACTAATTTTTTTTTTTTGTGTGTGTGTATGTTTTTTTCTTTATCCCATTTGACCTTTTAAACCAAGAATAATAAATGCTGATGACGTTCTAAGAGTGCATCTGCAACTCTTTGAGCCCCGTTTTCTGATAGTAACAAATCAAGCAAAAAATCTTCCAAAGTGCATACATTTGTTCAAAACAAACGCACACCGTAAGTCATGGTTCTTTTATCATTACGAAGCAGTTTTACATTATGTTCAAAAAATTATAAACAACATTACTGAAATAAAAATCATGTTCTCGAAAAAGCTGAAGGGGATGAATGCATACAGAAATTCATTAAGGGTACAAAGAAATATTTTACAGCAAGGAGTAATAGAACACATGATTTCAGCTGAAGAGATTAAAGGGATTACTAAAATGTTAGCTAGAAAACACCTTACATCTAGTTTGTCAGAAGCAGACTTCATAAAAATTTAGTTTCTTCAGCCATCATAACCAGAAACATCACCATAAGAGAGTGATGGTAACTTTCATTAAAAAAAAAAAACACCTAGATTTGCTGGTAGTATGAAGGAAGCAAAACTACTAAATGATATGAAAAAATACATTTTAAAATGATGTGAAATCCTGTGAAAGAATTTCAATCCATATTAGAACCTAAAACTGATCAGTTTGATACTCAAGTACCTTTTGTGATAATGGGTCACATATATCAGCTCAAATTTTTCTAAAGTGATAAGCTCAAACTCAAAATTGTCAGTATGCAGCACGTCAACTATGGGAATTCAAGAAGCATGCAAGCAACACAACCTGAGATAAGAAATGGATACCTAGACTCAATGTGCGGCCTGTTTAGTTAAAAGACGCTCATGTGCCACACCAAGCATGAAGTTCTGGCCAAAATCCCAGTGGATGGTTCCGTGGAACACTATGTGTTAACACGCACACCACATACTCAAGTGCTGCGAACAATGAGTACACTGAAAGAGAAAAGCACAGTAAATTGCTAGACAACTCTTTACACACCTAAACCTAATAGTGCAGCATTGTAAACATAACATTAAGAGAGGAAAAATAAAGTAAAAAAAAAAAAAAAAGAGAATGAAACAAACAAAAGAAAGAGCCAACAAACTCACTAAACAACAGTCACCAGTTTAACACATCTCTCTGACAGTATAAACTAAAGCATTCTATATTGTCATAGCAATTTTCTGAAGTGAATGAGCGCTGGCACATATTTCAGATGAAATGTTTCTGGAAAGATAAAATTCAACTGTGCGGTTTTAGTTCCAGTTTTGGCTTATATTACACACAACAACCCTGAGAAAGAGTCATCTAGAACTGAAAAATCTCCCCAAACCATGCCTCTGGTGGAGTTTGAACCCAGGACCTCCCAGTTACAGGCTATGATGTCTAACTACTGCACCATGGTGACCAGTGAGTAAAATGTGTATGAAAGCAAACAATCTGGAAGTTAACCCTTCCCCACCGCATCCAATACAACAGAAGATTAATAACAAACAGCACAAAACATGAGATGAATCTTCCTCACTGCTCCAGGTACAACAGAAAATTAATAACAAACAGCACAAAACATGAGATGAATCTTCCTCACTGCTCCAGCTACAACAGATAATTAATAACAAACAGCACAAAACATGAGATGAATCTTCCTCACTGCTCCAGGTACAACAGAAAATCAATAACAAACAACACAACATTTGAGATGAATCTTCCTCACTGCTCCAGGTACAACAGATAATTAATAACAAACAGCACAAAACATGAGATGAATCTTCCTCACTGCTCCAAGTACAACAGAAATTAATAACAAACAGCACAAAACATGAGAGATGAATCTTCCTCACTGCTCCAGGTACAACAGAAAATCATAACAAACAACACAACATTTGAGATGAATCTTCCTCACTGCTCCAGGTACAAAGAAAATCGATAACAAACAAAACACGAGATGAAGTAGAATTTGATTAGAGGTCTGTACCATAATTTTCTGATTACAAAGGCGTCGTCTTCAGACTGTTAGAGCACATCTTACTTTTCATGATACATAAAAACATAATTCAAAGCGTTGCTTTACTCTTTTTGATTGCAGGACTCACCACCTTAGATACTGCTGTACATGAAACAATCTCTAATTCCCCATTTCAAGTTCCAGATGGCTTGCTTTGCTGTCAAGGCATGCCTTAGACCTCCGCATTTCTCAACTTCTGAACCATTAAAATACTCAAAAGCAGTCTTTAGACACTCTGTCCATTTCATTTACAAATCTACACAGAATTCCACATCGCAAGACCAGGCAGCATCACTGATGATCACACGCAGCATCAGAATGTGTGTACACAACACTTGCATTTAACCAGTGCTGGCATAAATTAGGAGATACACTGACCTTTGCACACAGTAAGCATACACACACTGTATGCATGAAATACAACATGCGACTGCAACAACAGTTGAGCGCATTGAACAGAAAAAGGCAGTATCCTAAATGGACATGTGCACTTGATGGCCACTGCCTTAAGCAGAGTTAACATGGACAATGAGGTAACATGCCCCCCCCCCCCCCCCCTCAAAAAAAACAAAAAAAAAAACAATACTTTTTCTTTTGGCTTTGCCAGTAACACGCATAAGCTGGACTTTATAACTGGATTCTAAAACTCACAGTCAAGCAGAAGGCTGTTCATGAGGATGACCTCCTGTCAAAACTTGTCATTGAAGTATCATGATTGATACGAGAATTACTGAAATCATTCCCTTCTCACACACAGATATTTCTAGATTCCTGTTTTTCTTTACCATTCAAGAAACAAAACAGACAAAACAATTAAAACTCAAGTGTTTATGCCACACAGATTCCAAGAAAAAGAACTGTGACATATGACCACCTCATAAAACAGCTAATAAGTGCAAAAGGTGGAAATCAACACGTTTTTGTTCATAAGAGGATTCTGAACAATCAGTCCCCCTTATCCACCATTACAAATTACATCCACACATCGAGGTGACCCTACAATATTTTCCCATGTGGGAAAGGCCTAAGCACCAAGACTGCTTCAACACTAGGGGCCATCACTTGTAAAGTGCTTTGATTCAAGCCAAAATTGTTTCAAATTTTATTTTTTGCCCCAACATTGAGTAAAACAATGAGTGACAGTGACACAGACCTATCCACTTAAACACAACAGTGGACAATTTAATTCTTTTATGGTGGAAGAAATGTAATGAATTATTCCCCTTGGTGACTGATTTTTCCATTTTTGTTTGCACTTCTTAGCATAAATTTTTAAGCTTTTCGTTACCTCTAAAAAGGTAAAACATGAAAATTTCACTCAGTACACTAGATACCCCCACCCCACCCCCTCTTTTTTTTTTTCATCTAATACCCAAAAAAATCTTGACTGCTTACCTGTCACAACATTCAGCGTCCTTACTCTATGCTCTTTGAATAAAAATGTGACCCTCCATTATTTCAAAAAACTTCAGTGGCAGCATGGAAGACGACCAAGAAGTGGGAAGTCAAACCGTCTTATGGATCAGCACCAGATTTTCTGACTAATGGTATGTGACCACTGTGACCAGTTAAACAACTCAACACAACAACACCACACACACACACACACACACACACACACACACATGGACACCAAACGGCATCTACCGCGAGATATTCATGGTGCCACAGTTCTTTTCTGGAAAACTGAGCAGATTTTTCACTTCAGTTTAAGGACTCTTGCTTTATGAATAATCACAAAATCATACGGGTCATGAGGAAAGACTTGTAAGACACAGCAATCAACATCACTTCTGCAACTGGGATCATAAGAAACGTACATAATATATGTCAAGATAAACAGAACACTCAAATTCACAAAACTCGCATTTAGATTTTAAAACATTTTTCTAAAATATCTTATATCAAAAACAGGACATTCTTTCCTTTCATTGCTTTTAATTGAAATGGGAGAACTATCCATGCTCTACACTTACAGTAAAACTGGAATAGTGGATACATGCTTTGTGTCTGTGTAAGGACGGGAACCACGTGCAAAAGTTTGGTTCACTGGAGAAATCAAACAATCAAATTATGCTATCACCTGAACAGGAAACCTACGACTTGGAACACAGCTCATGACTATCACAATTGCATAGCAAAATACTCTACACTGCCCAAACAAACTTTCAATGTGATCCATCATGACAGCTGAAAACTCACAAAACATGGTTGGTGCGTTGCAAGGGAGAGTATAAACTGGACCCTCACTATAAGGACAATCACAAACACATACAGTCCAGCTTGTTCATAGTTAAGATTGTGGAGAGTGACGGAATCGGTTCTGTGAAAGAAGAAGTCATCAGAGCTCTCTCTCAGGAGCTAATGACAAATATGGAAATCTAATTAAAAAAATAGTTAAAAAAAAAATGTCAAGAAAAAAGCTAGATTGGCAAACAGGAACAAGGCTAATCTGTAGACAGTAAAAAATGAAAAAGACTGGACAACAATGAACCCCTTTCCTTTAATCTCTCCACCCAATACTTAGTGATCCTAAGCCCACAGAACGAAATCACATGACACTTCGGCCATTTTTTCATTCACTTTTTTGGCACTTCCACAATCTATTTCTAACTGTTCTGTTTTAATTTAATGAAAACCGTTTTTCTACCATTTTTTCACAGAATTGGATATATATCCAGTTTGATACTGGACCATCTAAAAAAACTTTTGAGGAAACTAACTTTTGTTGTTGTTGTTTGCTGTTGTTTTTTTTGTTTTGGGCCGTTTTCTTGTATGCGTGTGGTGCGTCCGGGTGCGTGTCGGGCGTTTGTCTCTGTGTGTGGTGTTGTGGTTTCCCTCCACCACAAATAGAACCACCTATAATTCCAGCAAGATCTTCACCAACCCTTTTAACAAATATAACTGGCCCTACAGACTGATTCTTGTCAACTTTTTTTGTTTCACTCGAAAACTCGACCTTCGGAAGCCTGACATCCAGAAACCATCCCCATCCCCTCACTTTAAATGTTGGAAACCTCTCCTTCGTGTCTGTGCGTCAGTGGGTACGCCATGATAGGGTCTCTGGTACTTTTGGCTATTAATCTCAGACTGTACGCTACTTTAAAGGTAAGGCTGCTTCACAACCCGCAAACCGCATGTAACAACTTAGCACTTACGCATGCACATAACACTTACACGTAACCGAACGCCCAAGCTTATAACCTGTGAAAAAAAAAAAAGAAAGTGAGCAGAATTCCCTGTACCCTTGAACTTAGAAATCATTTAACGTTTCATCTGGGCTTAGTTTCAACTGAAACGTGGACCTGGACTTTAGGATTTCCTTCAAAAAGAAAAAATACACACAAAAGGGTGGGTGGCAAAGCCTGGTGTGTGTGGGGGGTGGTGTCTTGTTTGCGGAACTACAGGCAATGAGGGGGGCGGACAGGAAAAGGGGAAGGGGCTCTTGTGTCTTGGTGACACAGTCCTTCTGAACAGCTCCAACGTTAGAGAACCAGCGGCGGGAGCATGCAAAACAAAATATAAAACGACTACAAGCCAAACCAGAGCGTGGGATTGGCCTGCGGGCCAGCAGCGAACCAGTAGCCACCGCAAAAAGGGCCCGTGTTTTGTGGGCTCCGGGACCCCGGGCCAGGAGTGGTCGCAGGGGTTGTGTTGGCGGATGGGATGACAGGGAGTGCTGTCGCCTCTTGTGTGGGTGAAAAAAGATCACGGAAGGAGTAATTTGCGGGTGTCTGTGGTGTTTGTGTGGGGCGCGGGGGAGAGCGCCGTGTGGCGGTGGGAAAAGTTTGGTCGAAAAGCGGCAGCAGCAATCTCTCTAGGAGCTCGTGTCGGTTGGTATTTTCGGGTGTATATTTGTCAGGGTAGGTGGTTGAACGAGAAAGGGGAGGGGGGGACTGGTTGAAGGAAAAGTTAAAAAAGAGTGGTTTAAAGAGAACCGAACGGAGCAAGACAGAAGGGACGGGGCGTAAGCGGGACCCACGGGGCCGGGGGACAGCAGCGGGGGGGGTGTTGTGGTAGTTTTGATTTTTGCGTGCCTCGAGACGGGCGTGCTGTGATGTCCTGGGATCACGGTTGTGAGGTGTCGATGTGGGGAAGTGGAAGCTTTGGTGTGGCAACTCAGGGGAGAGGTGCTTGGTGCATGTTGTGGTCAGGGGAGGTGTGGTTACAGTGTGGACATGGGTGGACTACAAATGTGGTGGCATGTGTGTGGTTTGTGGTCGGGGACTGTTTGGTCGGTAGTGTGTGGAACAAACTGGGGGGGGGAGGTTGGAGTGACTTCGAGTGGTCCCGCGGGAAGTCTGCCGTCGTGGGGCCGTAACTTTGGATTGGGCTCCTGTTGGCACGCGGGGGGCACAGTCTACACAGGTCGGGCAGACCAGCGGGAGTGGGGGCAGCCTGGGTCTGGGTGTGGAGAAGAAACAACAACGTGTGGGCAGGGAGGTATGGGTGAATAATGGTAAAAACTCTGTGGAGAAGAAGAAAAAGAAAAGCGAAAAAAGAAACGGGGGGCAGAACACGAGCCGGAAAAGAGTGTTGGGAGGTTGCACGGCACATGGGTGAGAATGAAATAGGCAGGGGAGAAAGCGCAAGGGGTCATCGTGTAGGAGCAAGGGGGGAAGCAAAGGCAGGGGAAGGGGGTAGGATTATGGTGAGAGCTGGGTACAAGCAGCAGGTGTGGGGAGCGGTTGGGTAAATGGAGGAAGTAGTTGTGGCACGAAGATATCTTACTCGCACAACTAAAAAGGCAAAAGGGTCTCCAGGGATGTGGGGTAGGGAGAAAGAGCAAGAAGCTCGTGTGGCACGAGGGAGGAAGAAAAAAAAGACATAGAAAAAAAGTGGGGCAGGAAATAACTGAGGGGATGAGGGGACGGGCAGAGGGGTGGGGGAAAGAACAAAGAGGGTGAGTGTGATGGTGAAGAACTGGATTGAGAGGAAGTGTAGGGGAAGGGGAGAGAGGCGGGGGAGGGAAGAAAGATAGAGAGTGGAAAAAAATGAAAGGAAAAAAACACGGGCAACGAGAGGACGACGGGGAGGAATCAACGCGAGAGGGAGGAACAGCAAGTAAAAAAGACCACAACGAATAAAGAAAAGGCCAATGGGGGGGGGGGGTGTAAAGTGGGGTAGGCGGGGAGTCAATGAAAGAACGGACTAAAAAAAGAACCCAAAAACCTTATGGTCCACAAAGGGGCAGGCGAACGCAGGGTCAGGGCGGAGAGGAAAGAGGAAGTGGGAGGTGGGGTTGCGGGCAAGAGTGGAGGAAAAAGGAAACGGAAAGACGGCGAGAAACAGGAAAAGAAAAAAAAAAGAAACACCGGTCAGCAGAAGCGAAAAGACGAGATGGCAGATAGAAAAAACTACGGGGGCCCCGTAAGAAATGGTCCAAAACGAAATCCAGGCCCGAAGGAACAAACCAAGGGCTAAAAGACAATAGATAGGCCAATGAGGGCTTGACCAGGAGAGGGCAAAGGAGGGAGGGAGGGGGGGTGAAGGTCGGTGCCGCCGCCCATCCCGAAGGCGGCATCGTGGAGAGAGGACAGCAAACACGGGCAGACAGCAAACCAGGAAAAGGGGGCACCTCCACAGGGCTCGTGCTTTTGGGCCTGAAGGCGGCCCCAGCCTGTCAGCAGGGTATACACGCCAGGGTTACATCTACGCGGCACACGGGTGGAGGGGTGTACGGTGTGGAGCAGGGTCGGGATTGTGCGTTGCGCAGCAAGCGTTGTTGTGGAAGCGGGAGGCTGCGTGGGGGTGGGGGGGGTGGGGGGGGGGGGGGGGTGGGGGGGGGGGGGGGGGGCAACATGGAGACCACGGGGTGGGCATGTTTGGTCTGGACAGGGGTGTGTGAGGCGATGGGGTTGGTGGGGGTGTGTGGACCCCCGACCGAGAGCAAGGAGACATAAGTAGCGCAGCCCTCAAGGAAAGGGGACTCAAAAAGCCCGCCCGAAAAGAGGCGGAAAAGACAGGACACGCAAGGAACCGGCTGAAAAAAAGAAAGTAAAAAAAAGAAGAAGAGGGACGGCAGGAAAAGGACATCGGCTCTTGGAAAGAACGCATCGCGAAGCAAATGGTGCAACGGGACATAGACAGGAGAGGAGATATAAAGAAAAACAAGTAAAATAAGGTGCGCCCACAGAGAAAACTAGGTGCGAGAGTCACAGGGGGATGATGAATAAAACAGATTCTGATCACGCGGGCGAATCATGCAAACTGAAGCGGTGAAAACAATAACCGGGGGCTTTCTCCCGGGTGCCACGTGGTCGGTCTTTGTGGTAGGAAAAATTAGAAGGCCTCGGGCTTGAAGAGTAGGTCCGTGATGCTGTGTGGCGAGCAGCGGTGTCGTGGGCACAATCGATCAGCCGCGTACCAGTCGCACGGCCAACCCGGCATGTTAGGGCAGAAATGGCAGGAACGGACCGGTGTGGAAAGTAAGAATACTTTTGACAGAGGGAGAGACGCCCAGAGAGCTGGGACACGGGGGGGGGGGGGAACGGGAGGCTGGTTGGAAGTACGGTGTGACTGTTGTGACTAATTCGATGTGTCAGCATGGCTGATGCGGTCAGAGCAGAATGGTTTTTTTGGTTCAGTCGCTGGTTTGTTGTGGGGCCCTCAATGTAGGGTGGTATGAATTTTCGAGTACCTGGTGGTGTGTTTGTCTCAGCTATGACATTGGAATCGTACATGATCTTCCCACAGTTGTGCAAGAAAAAGATAGTAAATATGGAGCGTTGCCATTGCAGGTGTTTGCTGTGTTTGGGGGTGATAGAAGACGACGAAGAGCGGTGGTGTGTGTTTGCGATGAGGTTGGTTTCTGTGGACCAGGGGGGTTATGGGAAAAAAGCATAATGGTATAGTGTCCAACGAGACAGAAGGAAAAGAGGAAGGAGAGCAAATGGAACAGCCAGACACAAAAAAAGAGTAAACACGGGGTAAGGTGAAACAGTCTCGATAAACACAAAAAATGGCAGACTAAAAAAAACTGAGATTAGGGGGACGAGAAAAAAAGAAACAGAGAAAGAGAAATCACATGATGGGGGATGATGTTGAAGTGACGGAACAGGTCGACGTACTTGTTATCTCTACGCTCAACTACTCATTTTCAAAACATCTTTTTCCTTTTATTTTGCTTTAACACGTCACAACTTGTTCTCAATTTTATGAGTACACCTAAACAACAAAATTAAAATTTAAAAAAAACAAATTACATTAAAACAAAAACAATCTACCAAAAATCGAAAATTATAACTCAAATAATTCACTGACTAACCATATACTGAGACATGCCAAAAGCCAACAAAAATCTGCATTTTTTGTGTATTTTCACCAAACATGCATTCATACATGTTTTTTGCAACTCCAGGTCTCCATCTTTAAGTTTTCATCCCTATTAATTCCACAATTTTTACATTGAAACTTCCTTTTCTCTTCTCTATAAACTTTAACCAATCATCTATTACTAAATATACTATCCCCCTTTTATACTTTCTTCTTTTTATTTACTATTTTTCTCTTTTCTTCCCACTACAGAACATTCTTAAGAATGGACTCAGCAAAATAACTTTTTACTTATTTTTAAAAATAATTTAAGCCCTACCATTCATTCCATATTTCACTCACCACAATTCTTCAATCCCAACAACAAACTCATCTTATATTTTCACTTTTTCATCAATTTATTATATCTCTTATCACTATACCCTCCTTAAATTTCCCATTCTTTCTACTTTCCATATTTTCCTTTATACATCATATCTTTCCAATTATTAACCTCTTAATTATATCTTACCATTACCCCATTATCCTTTTCTCTTTTTCTCTTTTTTTTTATTCACATCTTTAACATCATTAAATCACTTGCACCTACATCTCCTATATTCCTTTTTCCATTCCTCATCTATACATTTTTACTTTCCCGATTCTCCTTTTATTTTTTCTTTTTTCCTTCACATTTTTTCTTAAATTTCTACTATCAACAACTTTCCAACTTTTCTTTTACCATTTCTTACCACCCCTTCACAATTCTTATTTTTCTCCTCCAAACTTCTCCCATCTTTTTCACATAATTTCTTACTAACATCTTACTTATACAATTATTTCTTTCCCTCCTTCCCTTTCTCTATCCATTCTTCTCATTACGTTTTAATTACATTAATCCACATCTTTCCCTCTTTACTCTATTTCTCTTTCTTATAAATATCTCATTCTTCCATCTTTTATTTGATCCCTATCTCAGCCCCATCTTATAATTCTAATAATATTTCCCATAATATTCCCTTTCAATGTTGATCTTTGTGTTTAAAACCCTTGCCTTTTTTTATATTTCTTTGGTTATTGCTCGTCTCCTTTCAAACCACTTTTTAAAAAATCCTTTAGATCTGTGTATATTTTTTTTTTTTTTTTTTTTTTTTTTTGCTGTGTTTGTGTTTGGGGAAGGTGCGTGGTACATGCAATGTATCTTGCAGTTTAAGGTCTATGATCCTCGTGTAGAAAGACGTTAAATTAAACTACTGACTGAACTTAACTGGTTATATCTAACCCAACATTCATAGTATCCCATAAAGTTTGTCCCTGCAAATGGATTACTACTATCACTTTCGCACAATGTTTTTTTTTCTGTATTCCTCCCTCCCCTCAGAAAAAAAAAGAACAAAAACACTTGGAACAATACATAAAAATATTTCACTGCAAAGTAATGAAAAAGAACAAAATGACTCACGCTTAAGGTTTCTACAACGTATTAAATAGACATAAAGACAAAATGTCAGTTCAAAGTTTTTTCCCAAACAACAACAAATAAAAAACTATAATTCTGTTTGAAATACTTTTTAGTGCACATTTTTATCACCATCCCTGCACATTCTCTCCCCACTTCGAAAGCCAGCCACCCACACACACACACACACACACACACTCCCACACAAAGTGACCCCAAGCACACCCTCGGGTAACATTCCAGCCTGCTGACTCACCATGTTTTCTACAGAGGAATCATGCTCAGTCCCAACTAAAGACAGTATCTCCAAAGCATTCAGCACAGAGGCCATCAAAGCCAGTGACCTGTACAGCTGACTGTGGAGCGCCAACGGCCCGCAAGTGTGGAAGTTGTAGTAGCCCAACCGATTCCATACAACCTCTGCGGAGCATGAAGGGCGATACATATCCGCCAAAAACGTAACGTTGGGGTTGAAGCCACCGATCACAGCACTGATAGTCGGCAAATAATTCCATACCTGAAAATAACACATATTAGGAAAGTGATAACAGTTTGAGTAAGCTATGATCCATTGTTATGCTATTTAACAATCAGACAGGAGACCCAAGTACAGTTGGAAAATGCCTGAAAATCTGTCCAAAGCCAGGGTCAGACCCAACTTTGTCTCCATTGGCATGAGTACTCAGGGAGTGAAGTCTCCCAATGCTGAAGCGTTTTTTTTTTTTCCTTTTTTTTTTTTTCTACAAGACTTGCCAACTATTGTGAGTTTTGATGTTTGCCCAAGCCCATTCAGGATTCCAACAAATCTCGATGAATGCCTGTATTCTTGCCAATTCTTTTTCCTCTGCCTTTGAAATGGATTAAGCAAGCCCACAGATCTTTTGACAAAAAAAGTTTTTGAGGTGTTAAAAACTGGGAAAAAAAAACAAAAAGAAAAGATAAAACGGCAACTCAAACTGGGAATACGTAATGGTTTTGATTGTGACCCGTGTTGGTCTTTGTATCACAAGCTTCACATATTTTTGTGTGAAATTTGTAAATGACAAGGTTACACCTTAACTTCATGCACCATAATTGTCACGCGCCTTTTGGCCATAATACCATGGGTCGGTGACGTGGTTACCCTACACTTTTGGAGCATTTGTGTTATATACTTGTGTACCTGCATATTCACATAACATGCACTATACGGTACCTGGTCAGTCCAAACATTTCTTGCCAACCCTATGGAATCAGCTGCTACATATCCGAGTTCAAGTCTACTCTCTATCGTCAGGCCCAAGTCTAGTGGTGGTACTGTCTAAATAATGCCATCCTTTATTGCACTGTACCTGTCTACTGCTGTCCAGTTCAGTCACTCTTCTAATAAGTAATTGTCCTCCCACTGACTGGAGGCTCTTGCCCTCATGCCTCAAGAACAGACAAAGAGTTTTACCCTACACTTTAGAGAGGTTCGTTTATACTTTAAGCCCTTGCACATTCACACACACCCTACTTTACCAGGTCAGTCCAGGCACTGGCATGGGGAGGAGGGGTGCGGGGGATGCGTCAGGATTCTTCCCAAGCTCTTCAATGGCACCAACTAAGTCATTCATTAATGTCAAAGTCTCTGGGTCTAAAGGTGGTAGTAGTAGTACAGTCCCTATGCTGTCATGAGGAGAAAAACAGATTCTCTATTCAACTCGCCCTCCATCACACCTGGCATCCTTGGCAGTATGATGGAAACATCTTCCTGTCCTCATCAACTTCCATCACGGACCAACTATCTGAATGCCCTGCTCCTCAACCTGACGTGCTTCATCCTTTGGGAGCCCTGCTCAGTGTGACACTCTAAATTTGAGTTTGTCTCTGTCACCAAACGAACTCAAGGTGACGCTCTCCAAATTCCTCAGTAGCTGGTTTGATCTTGCCCAGTGACCTGCCTGCAATGCCCTAGCAACCAACTTTTGCCACATTTTTGCTTTGAGGTCTCCTTGTCACTTGGCAACTGTACTAATCCCACTTCTTGACACCAATAATATGGTTAGCCCTACACCTTGAAGAAGTTCGTTTATATATGCAAGCACTTTCACATTCACACCCGCTCACCTTATACCTTACCAAGTCAGTCCAGACATAGCTTGGGGGCTGGAGAGGGGGGAGGGGTGAGGAAGGGTTGTCAGGATTCTTCCCAAGCTTTCAATGGCAACCAACTACTATGTCAAGTTCATTCCTATGTCAGTCTCTAGGCCTTGAGGCAGCAGTACGTGGTACAGCCCCTATGCCGCTGTCTTGTAACTGCGCTGTTTCTGTCCCAATGCTTGGGTAAAACTGTCTCCTAAAAATTAAGAAATAAAAGTGGTTAGTTGCCGCTATTGTGACAGATTACAGGACAAACATCAATAATGGGTTTGGTTTTTTTTTTTTTTTTTTTTTTTTTTTTGCACAGACTGAAACCATTTTATTCGTATACACTTAGACTGTACAGAATTCAAGAAAGTTCCTGAAACAGTTTTTAAGTTGAAAAGCTGAACAGCCTCCGAAATATACACTACCAGGGCGAGGGCTGACCACTTATTAAATCAGTACTTTTCGACTGAGTGGAATTCGTGGGTCTCCCCTTGTGACCTTCCCCGCAATCAACAAGTACAGCCAACATCGGCCTATATCACTGTTATCTATCCCCTTTACAGGTCACATATTAGACGTTGTGGGAGGAGGCTTTTCTGTCTTTTATTTTTTTTTTTTTTTTTTTTTCCACTTGTTGTTAATGTCCCGGGGGGTCTCACGCTCCCGTCCACGGGGGTCAACAGGGTGTCCTGGTGCTTTTTGTCTCAAACAATCAGGGACTGGGGCAACATAAGTGGCAAGGGACGTACCGCAACAATCGACGGGGCAAATGTGCATGCTGTACAACACAAGGGTGGTTTTCACAAGTTAAGAGTCAAATCAACTATCCTCTGACATTTATGTCTTTGATGTGTGTGCTTAGTGGAACAAGTGTAGAGATGGAGATTTTTGGTAGTGTTTGGGGATACGCAACTGACACCCTGGTGTTTAGGAAGTATGGTAATGGTCAGACTAGAAAGTGGTTGAAGGGGTGGGTGGCTGGTGGTTGCTGGTGTGGTGTGCTTGTTCTTCCGCAAGAGCGTGGGTGCCGGGGCGCACAAAGAAAAGACATATGTTAGTCTACTAATTGGACAAAAACACAGAAGGCAGGCACATGAGGCGGGAGAAGGCAACCTGGCATGCCCCCCCCGGCGACCGCCCCCCCCCTCCCAAAAACACACAACATACAGACAACACAAAGGAGCAAACACACAAGGGTTGTGGGCCGAAAAGTCGGCTGCTAGAAGGGTGGGTCAAGCGGTCACACTTGTTTAGACATACATAACGGAATATGAAGTCAGGTGTTAGGCTTGCTAGACTGACACCACACACCTGCAGCACCACACAGGGCAAGAATGTACGTCAAAAACTCGGGGAGAAAAGCACGAAGACAACAAGGGTTGGGGCGAGGCGCGAGGCTGAGAGAGGGGGAAAAAAGTGGTTATGGTAGATGGGGGAATTACTAGAAAAGTTGGACCGGATGGTGTGTGACAGAATACTTTTGTTTAAAAAAAAAAAGAAAAAAACGAAAAAAG
>JADBJO010023366.1:0-12500 GCA_016801955.1 Conus betulinus
ATGGTCCTTGCCACGATAGTTGCAACTGTTGTGATGCAAAGGAATCAACAACAAGACTTTCGTCGTCTGGCTTGAAGCCATCTCTGGCGGGTTTTCCTTGTCGTAGAAAGACTTTATACCGCTTTCTTGAGCATGTGCGAGATTTCCCTGTGGGCTAACTTGCAGGTAGAAGCAATCTTTCCTTGAGCTCTAACACATACTCAAACTTGAGTCCCCTGGGTTCATCTGTTGTTTCTCACGGGTCCACTGGTCCCTCAATGTCGCCATGGGTCCTTTGACTGTACGGCCATAGAGTAACTCAAAGGGGAGAAAATCCCATACTTTCCTGTGGAACTTCTCTATATGCAAACAATACAGCGGGAATGAAGCGATCCCAATCTTCCTGGGTTGCTCTTCTTGCGCCAGTTTCCGTAGCATTTGCTTGAGAGTTCCATTGAATCTCTCCACAAGTCCATTGGCCTGAGCATGATATGGCGTTGTGGTTTCCCACTGAATCTGAAGGAGTTTTAACACACTTCAGACATGGTTTCTGAAAGAAATTGGGTTCCTGATCTGACATTACCTTATCTGGAATGCCCGTCTCGACCATATTTCCACAAGTGCTTCCACCTACCATCACTGCATCAATCCTCTTGAGTGGTACTGCCTCTGGATAGCGAGTTGCATAATCACAATTACAAGCACGTATCGATGCCCTCGATCTGAGGCAGGAATAATAGGTCCAAACAAGGTCAACCACCGACCTTGCTGAAAGGCGTTCCAATCAGGGGAATTATTCCCAGAGGAACCTTGGTAATTCGCCCCCCTGAGAGTAGTCCTTTGACACGCATCACACAGTTCGACAATACTTCCTGACATCTTGAGATATTCCAGGCCAGTAGAAGTCGTGTTGGATTCTTCCAGTGTACGTCTTGTGCCTAGATGTTCCTGCCATAGGAGTATCGTGTCCAAGGCATAGAACTGTGTTTCGTAACGCTTAGGCACCACCAACTGGGTTACTGACACATCTCGCGATGCAAATTGTCTGTGGATCAATCCTTGTCGCACGATGAACGACAGTGATCCATTCTTCTTGTCCTTGAGAGGGTTCCCTACCCATATTCGAATGGTGTTGATCGTAGGATCCCTTACCCTGAAGACCTCGCATGGTAAGCTGGATCCAACGTCACCATATCATGCTGGGACAGTGGTTTCAGTAGAGGTTTCAAAAGCTTTTTTTTTTCTCTTTGCGTTTGTGAACGCGTAGTGGCAGCCACAAATACTCCGGTGGCAACTCGACTGAAATGTCCAACTGGTGCGACCATCCTCAAAACATACCGAGTTCCCAATCAGAAGGGCAGTATGCTGGCCGCTGTAATGCCACTGCCATACCTTTCCTTGAAAGTATGGTGTGGAAATATCCACCAGGACAGTACACCTGTTCACCTTGAAGGAAGATTCAATCCCTGATACCTGACATTCTCTCCACATGGCGCCTCAGGGGGTACCAACTTCTCGTCGACGAATATTGTCGTGGCTCAGTGTCACGAATGGCTCAATGGCTTTGCCGCACACCACAGAGGGAAAACGTCAGGCAGGATGGTGTGGTGATCTCACTTCTCCAAATGCCACCTTAGTTTGGGCAAATGTCTTAGTCAACGGGAGTCGCTTAGGACAGTCCTTCACGATGTGGTTGAGGTCACCGCACAAATAGCTCTTCCTAATGTCGTTCTTCGCCATTTCCTTTGGAGAACTTAGCACCACTTTCAGGCTGAGAGGCTGTCCAGTGTTGGTCTCCCTTTGCCTGTTCCCTCGCTTGTCCCTGGTACGCTGGCCTAAAATACGCCGGGTATCTGCGAAAGCTTCCGGCAATCTTGATGGCCTGCTTGAATGACTCTGGTTGGGCCTCTCCTAACTTGCACTGTAAAGGTCAGGGAAACAGAGTTCATGAGTTGTTCAACAGGAAACAATCTTGACATCCATCGTCGCAGTTTCCAAACCAATAGTCTAACACTCTTGACGACTGTCTCCGAACTGTTGGAAAGTTTTCATCATTCCGCCATTTCTTCATGGTGCAGAACTGTCCCTCCTATATGATTCTGCAGTCATATGCATCCGTCCGGCGCAAAGCAGCCTTCAACTCCTCGTAACTGGTTTCTTTGTGGATGTTGATGAATGCTTCCTTGGCTTTTCCTGTCAAGTTTCCAACAAGAATAATGCCTTCTGTTTCATTATTCAAGTGGAAACTATCTGCCACTGATTTCAAGTGTTCAAGGAAGGTATCAATGGGAATCTCCCTCACTGTACACGGGCATTGTGTAGCATGGGTGGGGCTAAATGCAGGTCCACGTTAATCCTGGTTCCCTCGGCATTTTGTGATGATTCTTGAACACCAGGTGATGAAAGTGGTTTCCTCCCCCGGAGTAATACCCAACTGCTCTAGCACTTCTGTGTTAGTTGGTTGATTCCTTTCCTCCTTCCATCTTGCTTGGAACTCCTGTTCCCTTTATATCTCTTGCATCTCTTCCTGCTTTTCTTGAACCGCCCTCTCTTCTCGCTCTTGTCGCTTTTCGTCCATCTCTGTTGCCATCGCCTGTTCCTCTCTTCTTCTTTCCAACCGTCTTTCTTCCATCTCTATTTTCCATCTATTTTCTTCGCTCTTTCTCCTGGCCTGGTTTTTTGTTCTTTTCCCTTCCCTCGTTCCTTGGCTTAATCTCTCTTCCTTTTCCCATCTTTCCTTGGTTCTCTCTCTTCCTTTTCCCGTCTTTCCTTGGCTTCCCTTTCTTCCCTGGGTTTCTTCCCGCTCTCTTCTCTCCATTGCTTCCCTTCTTTCTCTCTCCTCAAGTTCATCACCATGAAAGGATCCATGGTTGGGTATCCAGAAAGTATAAGGCGGAGGTGCAAACCCTGTAAGTAGTCACCCTAAGGGGTACTATAGGAGGTTGATGTCTCATGAAAGGCAGAAGGCGGTGGCGTACCACCGTAAGAAGGCCTAATTCCCTGGGGGGAGTAGATGGCAAACACACTGAAGGGGAAGCAATGATGGCTGGCTGAACCTCGCCTGACCGAAAAAGAGAACTTGTGTAGTTTGTTCCAATTGTCACCTGCGTAGTAGTAGTAGGGGACGTAGGCATACGTAGTCCTGGCACAAATCCAGTCCCTTTTACCTGGGATCTGGTGGGTAACGACTTTCCCCTGTGAGCCATAGGTGAACAGTATTATGCTCTGCAACTAACTTGACTCAAACCAAGTGATCAAAAGTGTACACCTTCTCACCGCTAATTAAATACCAAAGAATTTTTTTTTTTTTCGCTTGAAACAAATTAAGTTTCACTCTCCTTTGTCAAGAGTATTTGCAACAGATCCCAGCCACCTCAATGGCGACAAATAGGCTAAGTGTACCTAATGATTGGATCTCTCAACACAGATCAAAACACTAAGCTCTTGACCTTGCCAGTGAGAACTTCCAAAAAGTAGGGAATTCATATGTCTGCCCACAAAACCAAGTGTTACCTGGCAAAATTCGAAAACAATTCAGTCAACTCCCCGCGACTGATCCTTGCCAACCAGTAACCTTAGGTTCCACGCAATCGAAAATGTTTCCCTACACCCACTTCAGCTCCAGAAATGTCTAGTCTCCAAGCAAAAAGTTTCACTCAACGTGACCAACTGTCTCAACAACGGGAAAGATAATGACCCAGATTGACATAAAATCAACGGCTGACCCTCAATGGTGTCACAAGCCAACGTTGACCCCCGATTTCCTTCTCTCGACAAATGCTAGTACGCAATGAAGCCCAATCTTCTGAAACTCTCTACACTAGTCGAATCTGAATCTACTAACCCAATGACATCACGGTAAACAACGGACCCTCTCGCACTCGCAAAAAAAATAAACGACGGAGCCTGAAGTAAACAGATATCATACGCAGTAAAATAAATAAACGGATAACGCAAACAATCTCAAACGACGGAACGCACGCAAAACTGGGGAACGGGTAAACACGCACGACACGTGTGGTACGGCATCGCAGCGCAACTACTTTTTTTTTCTTTTCTTTTTCTTTTTTTTTTTAAACGTGAACCCAGCGTCAAAGTCTACCACTTGCACTGCACTGTTAGACTGCGGAAGAAAAGGTCGGCAACACGCACGCACAACACGGTTTTTTCTCATGGGAACGGGCCCACGCAGTCTGCAAACTTGACTACTGGGTACATTACTTATAGAGTCTATCGGTTAAAATTTTAATGATCTAGGTTTGAATTTCTTCAATAAAAAAAAAAAAAAAAAAATCACTTCGCTCAGCGCAGGGTGGCACACCACTCACAACTGTATTGTTCACACCAACCCTTTCACTCACCTTAATGTTAGGTAATTAGGCTAGGTAAACAATATAAACTGCTTAAGCGAAAGATAAGAAAAAAAAGATAGCAGAAAAAGAAAGTTGTTATACTATGCAAAATATCACCTGGTGCAAAGATCAACAATTCAACAATTTAGTAATAGAGAAAGAAAGCAAGAGGATTGGTCACTCCCTAGCACACTGATTTTGCAAAAAAAAATAAAAAAGGAAAATTCCGCAAGCCTACCTACCTCACCTTGCTAAATCAGTCGCTGGCTTGGGTACTGGCAAATGTGACCTACTTCCTAAGTCAGAACAAACACTGACCTTGAAGACTCTGCACAAGCAAAACCTACTAGTCCAAAAATAACCTCCCCCCCTTACTTTGCCCAATAGTTTAAATAAAAATATAAAACTATGGTAATATAACTAACGCTACTAACCGATGGTACAAACGAACAAACACCGGCTCGGATCCGGAATTGAACGCCGGCGGCGTTGCCAAGTAGCGCAAATCTCCGCTGCGGCAAATCCCGATCCGGTAAACCGCTCCCGGCTGAAGGGTTCCCTACACTCTAGAACCCCTCCCCAATCAACCTCCCGCTACACTAATACAAACACAAACACGCACCTCCGGGAGCGTGGAAGGCCAGTAAGGGTCAAGTGCTGCTCAAATTAGTACTCACTGTCTGTACTACCTGACTTCAATCCCAGACGAGCCCCCATATCTGTAAGGGTTAAAAGACCCTGTCAAGGGAATGAGCAGGGACAGACAAAGAGCATAGAGACACAGCACTAAACCACTCACTATCTCCAGACCACTCCAGGAAGTATGGAACAAATAATATTTATTAAATTTTAAATATACAATTTACCCAAATATATCAAGGAAAAATACATCCCAATCACTCACACATACATTCCATTTATGAAATGGGGGGGCACCTATCCAAGAAGAGGGAGGAAAGACAGGAAAAAGAATAACTACAAAGAAAAAAATAATCAAAGAAGAGTGCAGATCCTATCAGGAGCTAACTATCGCTAAGGGACAAATAACCCGATAGAGGGGAGCCCCCCCCAAAAAAAAAAAACCACCCACCCAGATCTCACTGCACCCGACCTATCACAACTAAAGCTACCCCCAACAAACAGAAGGAAAGGGAGAAACAAACTAATACAACAAAACAGGGTATAACACTATACGTTAGATCACACCAGCGCACGCACACAGATCCACAGCCCATACACCACCTTGTCTCCTGAGTCCTCCAGCATGGCTTTGTAGTCTCATCTTCCCTGCTTGTATTCCTCCAGGATGGATTTCAGGGGGTAGTTTCAGCTTTGCTTGGCAACAGTACATCGCTAAGTCAGTCAGACTGGGTGGGACACCAAGCCATTTCCTTGTGAACTTTTTGATTTTGGATTCCATTGCCTCCACTATGCTGGTGCAGATGTCATATATCATCAGAGGCCATAAGAGCTTGGTATCAGTATGAACGCAGACACCAGACCTTGTATTTGATAGGGAGCCCACACTGGTCAATGGTCTCCAAGCCTTCTTTCCGACATCTGTTTGGTTTCCTTTGCTCTTTGTTTGTCTATCAGCGTATCATCATACCATCTCCCAAGGCTCTTGACTGGCTCTTCTGTGACAATTGGAATGGCATGGTTGGCAACACTGAAGACCACAGATTCGGCCACTGTTCCTTTCCTCAGTGAGAGACTCCATGATTTCTTTGGCTTGAACTTCATTCTGGATGAGGCAGATATGTCGTCCAGCCTCTCCAGCACGTGACGTGTCTCGTCTTCTCTGGATGAAATCACTGTAGTGTCATCCATGAAGGCCTTGAGAGGGGGCTCTTGTATCCATCGCCAAGGTCTGTTTGTCTTGCGTTGCTTGTTGCTGCTTTCAAGATGACTTCCATTGCCAACATGAACAGTATTGGGGAAATGGCACGCCCATTGCAATGCTCCTTCCCAAGTTGATCCAATCTGTTACGTACTCCTTGGTAGAGAACAGTATTGAGAAGCCAATGCAGTACTAATCTTGAGCATGTCACGACTGTTCTTTGGGACACCGGGTACATCTCAAGAGCCAACTGTATTATCTCTCATGGGATACAGACCCATGTGCGTTTACCAGATCAAGCCCACTGACTACGTCCAGATCTCTGCTTTTCTGTTTTTGCTCTTGATTTTGCTTGCGTCCCAGATCATGTGGCGGTGTTTTACACAGCCAGCCACGCCTGGGATGCCACCTTTCTGGACTGACTCACCAAGTACTTGTTTTCCATGAGGTACTTGGTCAGCCTTGCTGCCATGGGCCGAGAAGAAGATTTCCCTTCGACACGTTCAGCATGATATTGGCCTGAACTCGTTGATGTCATTTGAGTTTCCTCTTTTGGTGGATGTACACACCATCTGCCGTCATCCACTGGCAGCTGATATTCTGGTTTCTCCAAGCTATTGCAGCAGCCTGTGGAGCCACTCCAGCACCTTGGGGCATTCGTGTACAGCTGATAAAGTATTCGTTTTGACCCTGGTGATGATTTGGCTCTTGCTTTGTCGACCACCTTATTGATTTCCGCCAACGTTGGAGGCTTGTCATTGAACTGTTCCTCAGGGTTGGTTGGCCACACAGACTTTGAATGTCGAGTGGTGCTTTGCTCTGTGAGTCAGAGCAAGTTTTCCTCAGATGCTGCTCAAGAACTCCCTTTGTCCACACTTAGGTCCCAGAGTTTCGGCTGCTCAAACAGTGTTCTGGCAGTGTTCTGGCAAACTTGAAAGGGTCTCTGAAGAGCGCTCTTGGGTCTTCTTCTTTTTGCTCTTCCTCTTCTCTCAGATTTCGCCGTGTGAGGGCGCTGGTGTTTGCTTTCAGGTCTTCCAAGTTTTTTCCAAGCCTTGTTTTTCAGTTGGCAGTGCGGTCTTCATTTGCTTCTTGAAGTTTTTTTTTTTTTGGACCCTGATCTGTCCATCTTTTCGTGGCGTCTGGATTTCTTTGGAGGTGTTTTCTCATTGGGTAGTTTTGTTCCATAGGCTTCTCTACATGTGACATACACAATGTCCCCATATGTGGCTAGTTTGTGTTCCAGGGTGATTTTTCCCTATCAGTGCATCGAGTCTTTGGACGATGTTTGCATCCAGTTTTTCCTCCCAATCTTCAGTTTCGTTCGCTCGTGACAGGTTGAATTTCAGGCGCCTGGCATCGAGAGGCTGTCCAAATTCCTCATCCGAACCAACAGCGTGGATGTCCTTGGCACTGTGGTTTAAATCCTGGCCTTGGTCTTCCGTCGTCTTATCTGCTGATGCAGTGTGCTGCTGCTCATTCAGATGAGTTCTTCACACATCCATCTTTTTTCTGTGGATCTTCATGCCATAGGTGGTAGCGAAACGCTTTCCACTGGCCAGCCCACAGAGCCCTTGGTTCTGGTCTTTCCCAGTGCGCTCCGGTCTTCCCGGACATCTTCCGGCCTATTCCCGGAAGTCAATGGTTTTACATGCATCAGTAGAAAGAAACTTGTGGACAGCGTGGCAGCAGAGAGTCCTCAGAAGAGAGAAGCCCCTTCAAGCAAGTGTTTCGGCCCTTATCTCCTGACACTCTAGGGAGGGTTGGGCCACACCCGGTTTATGACTCTGGATGTCCCTCTGCTGCCCCTTTTTTTCCCATCTTGGGACGAGCCCATGGCTGGGATTCAAACCCATGACCCTCTGGACATGCTCATTTTCCACTTAATGACTCGCGCACTAACCACTAAGCCACTGGGACACCTGATATTTGTAGGAAAGTCAAGCTTTATGAAGTTCACGTTTGTTCCTCCTTGACCAGATCCAGCTTGAACACCTCTCTGCCGCTTCTTCTGCCATTGTTTTCAGCTTTTTGGTTTTTTTTTTTTTTTTTTTTTTTTTTTTTTCCGTCCCTGCAACTGAGAGCTGTTTCATGAGGCTATATGCAGACGTTCCTACAATCCCCTAGCTCATATTCCTGCAGTGAGGACTTTGACCTGATAGCCTTCTCTCCTCAGACTGTTTGACAGATCAGCATACTTTTCAGTCTTGTAGATTTGAGCTGCCTCCATTCTGTTCTCATATGACACCGTGAGCTCGATCATGATCAGCTGCTTGGTTGACTGAGAGTAGACTACTATGTCTGGTCTCATGCCACTCTTGCTCATGCCGCTTTTTTTTTTTTTTTTTTTTTTTTTTTTTTAAACTAAATTGCACTGCTCATGTTCCGATAAGGGTAGTTTTAAGATATTCAAAGCCAGCGATATGTTTTGTTCCACACTTAGCTGCCCTATCTACTGAATCTTTATAATAAAAGGAACAGGGTGAAGGATTCCAACAAAAGGAAAATTGGGGGCCTCTTTTAATAAGCATGTGGCTCAAACAGCTTATCTCAAAATCCATTCAGGCCTAGTGAAATAAAAATCCTTTAGCGCCTGAAGGACTGATTTTGAATCTACACAAAACAGAGCTTAAAATATTGTTTTGGGGAAATATAAAAAAGTAGTTCAAAGCCAAGAGTATTGCTGTTAATTCAGCTGTGAATATGGATATGTTACATCTAATTTAAAAAGATTTTCCACACCCTCACGTCTGGGATTAAGAATGCACAACCTGTTTGCTTACCAATACATGAACCATCTGTGTATATTCTTAATTGGTTAGTGTATTTCTCGTCAATATGACACGTAGTATGACTTGTTAGCATATTCATATTTTCATCTTTTTATGTTGATGTGATCAACATCAAAATGGGCTTTTTCAAGTTCCTAGGGTGGAATAGGACAACAAGGTGGTCTGAGAGAGAAAGCTTCTTTTTCTATAGATACCCCAGAATCTTAAATTATTTTGACGTATAGGTTGCTATAGTTATTTGAGAAGTTATAGACTTTGCTCTTTTGGACAATCAAAATCTGATCTCATTTTGATTTCTGATATAATATGTGTTTTTCTAGCTGCACTTTTAATGAGAAATTTACAACATGTTAATCTCTATAGTCATCTAGAGGAATCACCTGAGCTTCATAATATGTACGTGACGATGATGCGTGCACAGGAAGTCCAAGGGCTAATTTCAATGCCTTACATTCAATACTTGGAGTTTTTTTGTAATAGATATGTAGGCACATTAGAGAATTTTTTTTGCCACAAGTTATTTTTGATCTCATTAAAGATTTACATAAAGTAATCAAAGTAGTTGGATCTTGCCCCCACTTTTCTTTAGAAATATTTTTCGGAAAGCTTAATGTTTTTTCTCGCCTTTGTTAATAAATTTTCGATATGAAAGTTCCATGATAATTAAGATGTAAAATAAACTCCTAGAAATTTAATCTCTGTAACGTACTTAAAAGGAGTATCATCCAATGTGAAAAACTGGCATACTTTTCTGGATTCGATCCACTGTTAAAAAGAATTACATTTGTTATTTTCGGTTGACATGCTAAATCCATTTAGCTTCATATAATCCACCATCTTGTTTAGTTCTCCTTGATAGATCTTTTTGACAAATCTTATATATCGGTGTGAAGTTTTTTTTTTTTTTTTTTTTTTTTTTTTTTTTTTTTTTTAACTTACATCCATCCACATGCATATATCATCTGCATATTGGACAGGAACAACATTTTTTGATAATTTGTTTGGCAGATCATGCATTAATAACGAGAAGAGAAGTGGGGCCAATACTGACCCTTGAGGGATTCCCATTGAAAGTGTTCTACTTGTGGAATATGTTTTTCCTACTCTTGTTCTTACTACCCTATCATTTAGAAAACATCTCTGATATAGTTGTTTCCTGCCAAGCAAATGTTTTCTAAGTGTGTTCAATAGCTGTGAATGCCACACTTGCTCGTAGGCCTTGTTCATATCGAAAAAGGGAGCAAGAGCACATTTTAGTCTAGCAGACTGTTGCTTTATATTTGTTGATAATTTAACTGTTATTTCTGTAATGGATCGACCTTTCTGGAAACCAGCTAGAGTAACTGGTATGATGTCATATTTTTCGAAGTAATGTACAAGTCTATTCATAACCATTCTTTCTGAATGTTTACACACCTGTGAAGTTAGCGCAATGGGTCTACAATTCTTAGGATCTTTGTAGATTTTCCTTGCTTATGAATTGGAACAACGATCGACTGTTTCCATATTTTTGGCATACCACCATTGCTCCAGCACGTACTAAATAATTTATGAAGAAACTCCACAAAATGTTCAGGCAAGCCTCTTGACATTTGATTAGATATTGCATACAAACCAATAGATGATTTTCTTAATGGTATGGATCTAATAGCTTCTTTTACTTCTTGAATAGTAATAGAAGTATTGATATTGTTACTATTGTCTGCTGTAGATTCATCCGGTGCTTTACTACCTTCTTCTTTCCCTCTGTACATTTGGTCAGTACTTGATAGATCTTCAGAGCGGCTTACCTCAGCAAACTTGGTTACAAAGGCTTCTGCGTTTTCATCAGCACTAGGAAGACTGTTGTTGTCTATTTTTATAAGGTACTGTGGCGATGTTAATCCATTTTTCATAGCTGTCAGTTCCTCCCACACTTTACCAATATCTTTATGATTTTTAACTTCAGAGTTACAAAATTTATTCCAATGCTGCAACTTTGCATCATCTATGACATCTTCACTTTCTGTGTCTGCCTTTTAAAATTCTTTATCATTACTTGCTGATCTCTTTTTAAATAAATCTTGAATCTTTTTTTTGTTTCTTTTTTATTGGGCGTTTCACATTTTGTTCCACCATATATTTCCATTATGGTTTTTGACTCTGTGTGTGTGTGTGTGTGTGTGTGTGTGTGTGTGTGTGTGTGTGTGTGTGTGTGTGTGTGTGTTTATCTTCGTAATCGATTTGTCAGCTGCTGCTAAAAAGATATTTACAAAATGCAGGGCATTGATCATCTACGTTTTTATTAGCTGAGAAAACTATGTCTATGTCGTTACGATTGATTTGAAAAAGCGACCAATCTACATTTCTGTAATATATATTTTGGAATGATATCTTCTGAAATTTCAAGTTCTAATATGTCATTCAACGATATTATTATTGGAATACGATCTGATCCCAGTGGATTATCTCCAGTTTCCAACAATAAGCTTACTACAAGTGATGTGGATGTAAAGGTTAAATCACTGACTGAGGGGTTCTGGGTGGCAATATCTGGAATGCGAGTAATATTTCCATTATTTAGCAAACATAGATTATAATCAGCTAGGTTATCTAATAATCTATTACTTGTAATATAAGAGCAGCCATGGTCCCAAAAATGACCATGTGCGTTAAAAAATTTCCTCAAATAACCCATTTGGCTCTTTTGGTCTTAGAACCCTTTTATCCATTCTGTATTCGCATCATCAGGTACTTTTGGAAGGTAAACTGAGGCAATGTTCACAATCAAAGAAGAAGTAAATTTAACCATTGCTGCACGGCGCGAAGCAGAAGGATGTTACTGGATACTGATGGAGTTCTTTCAAAAAACTCCAGGCCCTCACGCACATATATAGCTAGGTGTGTGTGTGTGTGTGTGTGTGTGTGTGTGTGTGTGTGTGTGTGTGTGTGTGTGTGCGCGCAACTAATGACAACAATCTTCACCCAGACTGTTGGCCCTTGCCAGCAATATGTTTGTTTGTCTATGTTTGCTAATGACAGCAATCTCAGCTAAGTGTGCATGGACAAGATACATCATCCATAAAATCTGTTTTTCAGGTCTGTTGCAGTCACCAGGATGGAATCCAACAGCTGGCGTGACTCAACCATCTTTTTCTGGAAGAATTTTCCAACTATATCGAGATGTGGACCCCCCTGAACTTCAACATGATGGTCAGTTTTCTCTTCAATAAAATGCCCAGACAATGCTTGAGAATTAATGGGCTGTTTTTTTCACCTGTGCTGGAAAACAGACAGAAACGTGACATGTTCATTATCCTGCGCCCTTTCTTCCTGTGCACCCATCTGTATGCTTTGTTCGTGGCGTATTCTGTAGTACCATTCCATTACCCTCATCAAGGATTCCGACTGCTCTTCACTTTCCATCAGGTGAGGATGGCATTTCCCATTTGATGGACTGAAAGTAACCAACACTGGGATAGAAATAATCAAAATGTAAATGATAAGAATGAAGACAGTGCTCGTCACATGGTGAAGATGGTGAGCACAAACCACTTTATT
>JADBJO010023366.1:15000-26659 GCA_016801955.1 Conus betulinus
ATATATATATATATATATATATATATATATATATATATATATATATATATATATAGGATTATATAACGTTAGATCTAGAGATGGCTTTTTAAGCAATGGCTTTTCAATAGCATTTTTCAGACAACTGGGGACAACTCCTTGAGGCATGCAATCATTGATGATGTGGATAAGTAGTGGAACAATTTCATCACAACAATCAAACAAATGAGATGTTGGAATGGGATCAAGAGAACAGGTTTTGGGTGGCATTTGTAACATAGTTTTTTTTCGCACATCAGATTCAGATACACATGAAAAAGAGGTAAGATGTTTGCCAACAAATATGTCACCATCAACATGTCTGAGGGTAAATGAGCAGACTGCTGGTCGATGTTATCATGGATGCTTTTGATTTTGTCAGAAAAATAATTTGAAAAAAAAAATGTCTGGTAGTTCTTGTTGAGGATAAATTTTTGGGAGGACAAGGTCACTGGTTTTACCTATCAAGTTTTTTTGTGATTTGAAATAACTCTTTGGACGAGTTGGAAGCTGCAACTTTTGAGCTGTAAAATACAGATTTTGCACTGTCAGCAAGTTCGGTGATCTTGTGCATGAAGGAGATCATAATTTCCCGGAAAACAGTCAACCCTGTGGAAAGCCAGCGTCGCTCTATACATGCATCTTTCCGTAGAAAGAAACTCGTGGAGAGCGTGGCAGCAGAAAGTCCTCAGAAGAGAAGCCCCCTTCAAGCAAGTGTTCCAGCCCTTATATTCTGACACTCTAGGGGGGTTGGCCACACCCGGTTCATGACTCCGGATGTCCCTCTGCTGCCCCCCTTTTTTTCCCCCATCTTGGGACGAGCCATGGCTGGGATTCAAACCCATGCCCCGCTGGACATGTTCATTTCCACTTAATGACTCGCGCACTAACCACTGAGCCACTGGGACATCTGATATTTGTAGGAAAGTCAAGCCTTATGAAGTTCACTTTTGTTCCTCCTTGACCAGATCCAACTTAAACACCTCTCTGCTGCTTCTGCCATTGCTTTCAGGACTCTGTTTTTTTTCCCTCCCTGCAACTGAGAGCTGTTTCATGAGGCTGTACGCAGACTTCCTACAAACCCCCAAGCTCCAATTTCTGCAGTGAGGACTCTGACCTGATAGCCTTCTCTCCTCAGGCCGTTTGCCAGATCAGCATAATTTTCAGTCTTGTATATTTGAGCTGCCTCCATTCTGTTCTCATATGGCACCGTGAGCTCGTTCATGGTCAGCTGCTTGGTTGACTGAGAGTAGACTACTACGTCTGGTCCCATGCCACTCTTGCTAATGATCTCTGGGTGACTCTTCCATTCTGGGAGGTGTGCAGTGCACTCCCAGTCATCTGCCCCATCCAGCAGACTCTGCCTGCATGTTCCGAGTGGCACTGTTGTTCTTGGCCATGATTCACTGCCTCCTGCCGTGAAGAATGTTGTGGGTGTTTTTGGAGTCCTGGTTTTCCCCCTTTTGTGGTGTTGTTATTAGCCAGACTACTTGTACAATCTCTTTGAGCCTCTTTGAGCACTTGGTTATGCCTCATGTATACCTTCCTTGAGCCAGGGCTACTTTACATGAGCTTAGGACATGCTCCACTGGTTTTTTTGTATGGCAGGGGGGCATGAAGGATCGTCTGTTTTTCCCCACTTCGCCAGGTTTTTGCATTTGAGGGCAGAAGGCCATATGCAGATTGGAGAATGAAGCTGATCCTGAGAGGGGCCATGTGCCAAATGTCATTCCAAGTGAGACTTCTTTGGAGTGCATTCTCCCACGTTGTCCATTGCCGTTGCTGTTTCTGCTGGACTGCTTTTTGGAGTCTTTTTTTGGTCTTCTTCTTTTCTCATCTCCTGAATCATCTGGCCTTCTCTTTTGGCTTTTCCTTTGGCCTTTGACCACCCATTCAGTTTTGGTCACCCCCAGTCCCTGGTGTGTGTGTGTGTGTGTGTGTGTGTGTGTGTTGTGTGGGTGTGTGTTGTGTGTGTGTGTGTGTGTGGTGTGTGTGTCCTGTTATTTCGCTGATCTTGAGACTTTCTTTTGCAGAATCCATCTCGCCTCTTGAACTTTCCACTTTCTGCCTGTCTTCAGCTGGGGCTTGATTGCTTTCTACCACCTTGTCTCACCCTCCCTGAGTCCTCCAGCATGCTTTGAAAGTCCTGATCTTCCCTGCTTTGTATTTCTCCAGGGTGGATTTCAGTGGTATTTTACATGCCTTTCTCTGGGCGACAGTACAGCGCTATGTCGGTCAGACAGGGTGGTGGACACCAAAGCCATTTTCCTTGTGAACTTGTTGATTTTGGATTCCCTTGCCTCCACTATGCTGGTGTGCAGATTTCGTATATCATCAGCGGCCATAAGAACTTTGGTACAGCATGAACTGCAGACACCAAACCTTGTATTTTGATAGGGAGCCCACACTTGTCAATGGTCCTCCAAGCCTTCTTCCGACATCTGTTTGGGTTTCTTCTTCTGCTCTTTGTGTGTCTTTCAGCGTATCATCATACCATCTTCCAAGGTTCTTGGACTGGCTCTTCTGTAACTGTTTGAAATGGCCTGCCTGCTTGGCAACACTGAAGACCACAGATTCGGCCACTTTTCCTTTCCTTCCTCAGTGAGAGACTCCGTGATTTCTTTGGCTTGAACTTCATTCTTCTGGATGAGGCAGCTATGTCATCCAGCCTCTCCAACACATGACGTGTCTCGTCTTCTCTGGATGAAATCACTGTAGTGTCCATCCACGAAGGCCTTGAGAGGGGGCATTTTGTTGTCCATCAACCATGGTCTGTTTGTGTCTTGCGTTGCTTGTTGCTGCTTTCAAGTAGGGGGCTTAGTAGGTGGTGTCCTGCGTATGTTAGATCAGAACAGGCGCCACTGAACACCACCAAGTGACTCAGCAGCATGCAGTGTCCTCCTCCGTGGGGGTTGCCTTCTGACGACTTGACATTGACTGCTCCCTGTTGATTGCCGGTGCTAGGGCAGCAGCGGGACCGACCGGCCGTAGCTGTGTGGGCAGGGTGTCGGAATGAGTGGCGTGGGTGCAATGCCTCTGAGGTGGTGCAGAGATTGTGACAGCATAAAAAAAAAAAAAAAAAAAATTATTCAGAGTGTGGCTAACATTCAAGCAACTGAAAAAGACACTATCACGGGACAGAAAAGAAGATTCACACTTCACTATGATTGTTTTGTGTATCGGCACCCTCTTTTTTTTCCTAAGTTGGGAATTTTAACAAAACTGAAAAAAAATGGAATGAAATTTTGAAATTTGAACTCGCTCTGAAAAAAATGAAATGAAATGAAGAATGGTTTCTGAAAGTACCCAGAAAAGCAAACGTTTTTAAATTAAAGTGGAATAGAGCGCTGTCCACCAAGATGAATCGAAAATGTGCCAGAAACGCACAAAACAATTTCACGGAAAAATACCGAACGTAACCCTACAACATCTAAACGAAAGGAGGGCATTTGCACACACTAATCAGAAAAACGCTAAGTAAGTAAATAGCAAATATGCCAATTTTTGAATGAGATATGGCGCTTATTTGCTGGAAAGAGGTGACAGAAAATACTAGAATGGTGAAAACCTTTGAACACCAAGAAGGTGAAAACTCAGAATAGTAGGCCCGACCAACAGAAAGACAGACAGGATAGCGCTTAGGTTTGCTTATCACTGTTTGATACTACCACCTGTGGAACTGTCCCGGATTTCGTCTCTGTCATTAAAAAAAACATAGAATGACAACTGAAACCAGGAGGTGAAAAATCCAGAAATAGTAAACCCGCGCCCTCTACAGAAAGACCAGACACGCGACTAATTCTTTCAGCGCTTGAAGTGTGAAGGGGGATGTTTGATACTGGGGGGGGGGTGGAACTGTAGACAGGAATTCTCAATACATGAAAATTCTTTACCCTCTCCCTAAGCACCACACCCCCCCATATCACTATTACACAGCAATCCACAATAATAAATACCAAAATTATAAGTGACATTATTATAAACAATATGAATCCATGATAACTGGGGGGGACCCCTTGGGGGGGTTGCTGGGGAGATGTGGCTGAAGCTCGCGCCTCCCGGTGCGGGCGCCCAGGGGGGGGTTGCGGGGAGAGCACAAATGTCACAGTTGTGGGGGGGGGGGGGGGGGGGGGGTAATCTCGTGGTGGGGTTCGGTAAAGTTTCTAATTCATTTCTTGTTAGAGGGTGGGTCACTGGTTTAAAAACTAGTTGGGGAGTTCAAAAGTTGGGAGTTCCACCATGTCACACACCGCGTTCGCACGCTCTCGGTTGGGGGGGGGGCAAACAAAAGCAGTAAGCTAACTCCAGGCACGAGGCATTATCCATTCATTCAAAAGGACCTAACCCCTCGACCAACCCTTTGTTTAAACGCCTCCATTTTATGTTATAATTGCCACATCTTCAAATGTACATCTAATAACTACAGTACCGGTACATTCCTCCAATTCTTCTTTTTTCATGTATAAAGTTCCTTTTTTTAGGACCAAGATGACTCTTAAAACTAGACTATAGGGGATTTCCAGTTGGGGTCACCACTTCACACACGCGTTAGCCGCTACGCTCTCGGGTAGGCACACATGCAGACATGCCTAACGTCCATGCATCAGCGCATTCTACTCATTCATTAAAAAGGACAGGTCCTCGTGCCCTCTAACCTTGTTTAAAAACGCTCCTCCATTTTAATGTTATAATTGCCAAAATCCAAATAAATACAACCTAATCAATCAATATTTTCATGACACTCATGACAAAATACTTTCTACTTTTCAACTTTCATTCTTTCAACACTATGATATTGCTGGGTAAGGACGGTCTTTTCTTTCTAGACTGTTCGTGCGTTAGAGGCTGCCACTCTAGGCTAGGCGCGGACACTGAGGTGTTCTCTAGGGAAAACAAGCACTAAGTTAATGCCCTAACAGAATTCTACCTGCAATTACATTTCTGACCTCTAACAGGTCACAGGACATTGCTGACCTCAGTGTTTCACAGGCCACAGGACCGTTTCCAGTCCTACTTTCAAAACTCCCCAAGGATTGCTCCACCTCACAGGCAGCACTACAAGCTAGACGCATCAAAGAGTTAAAGAGTCCCTTAAACAATAACCCCCATAAGGTTTTAACTAGAAGAATCTGGCGTCTGCTCTGGCCCAAGCCATCCCAAGGTCTGATTCAAAAATTGTCATTCACTCAGTTATCACTCAGTGACAAACAAAAGTGAGCTTCACTCATTATTTCAAACTCTCAGCGTCCTAACTAATGCAAATCATGTTCACTTACGTGGTGTCACTCCATAATTTGATTTTTTAACACCGCTCTGTACAAAACGCGTGGGGGTCCTACACCACAAGTGCAATATTCACCAAAACATTTATCCGTAATTTTTTTTTTTTCTAACATCATACCTCAAATACATGTTCCAGTTCCGTTCATGACACCATCGAATCAATAGTCTGACAACATCTAAGATTGCATCTTCAGAGATCCCTTCCTGTTCACAGGAAACTGTTCGGAAATCCAAAATATGGCACACAAACAGTGGACAAAGAAACTCTTGAGCAGTACCTCAGGAAAACATATTCTGACCATGTCAAGCAAAAGCACCTTGAAATCCAGGGCTTGTTTTTTTTTTTTTTTTGTGCAGCCTGCAGTGCCAGAGAAACGAACGAAGGTCAGTGGCAAGCCACCAAACACTGGATGATATAGAGAACGTGGTTGAGAAACCCAGAGCCAATCCGGTTTCGCCTGGGCCAATGGAACATCAGAGCTGTTGCATAAGAAATGTCTCATATGTCCAGGACGTGTGCTCCTTTAAATGATAAGATCAGCACAGAGGAAATTAAAGGTAATTCAATCGCCCAAGAACTGATAGCTGACGGAATGTATATCCCAAAGAGCAAACCGACTGACATCAACCGTACAGACCGATGAACGTTGAGGGAAAAACTACGGTCTTGCCCTCTGAACCCGACTGACTAAATACCCCACAGAAAATGAATACGTGCTGTGTCAGTCCAGAAGGCGACACCCGCCTCTTTGGCTGGTGTGGGAAATACCACTATGGTTGGGAAGCCGTCCCACAGAGACAGGACAGAGGACACATGGTGTGGTTCGATCTGACAACTGCCGTGTGGATCAGTTTCCCCATGGGCTAAATGGGTTCGTGCTGCACTCGCGAAATGTATCATGTCCGCAAGAGAATTGCGATAAAGTTCTTCCACATTAGCACAAAAATGAGGGTTTCCTCCTCCAGGAAAACACCCGGATTGCATTGACTCTGGAAACAGGCAGTCCATCATGGAGTTGGTGCCATTGCTTCTGATAGGTTTGCCTTGGCAGCTCGCGGTCACATCGTGGCAAGAGTGGCCATGATGGCTGTACAGGTTAGGCAGGTGTCCCAGGTGGTGATTGCCTATCTCTGCCTTGTTGTAAAGTCTTCTGTTCTGGGGATGATATCAACAGCGCTTTCCACCATCTGGGAAGCACAAGGCAAGACAAAAGGCGAGAAGCAGATTTAGGATGGCTCACGTTATTTCGTTCATCCAGTCTATTTTCAAGTCCAAAGATAAATAACAAAGCTAAAACAGCATCGTTCGAATCTTTACAACACCACCACAACCACCACCACCACCACCACACCCCCATTGTCCAGTGAGCATAACACAACAACTTTAGCACAGCAACATAAAACAACAAACCACAACAAATTGCATGATCGCGACAAACATAAACAAAATCACAAAGACAAAACACGACACGTTTTCGATCTCTATGGTCTTCTTCAGGCAAGATAGTTATAGCAACACTGCAAAACAACAAAAATTGAAGGGAGGAGCAATCACGGCTGATCTCACTAAAGGCGGCGCGAAAGGTGGGCGTTGAATGAGAAACGAGATGCCGTCGGTGAAGGAGACAATGCGGATTGAGCATAAAATAGTAATGATGGTAATAATAAACGAGAACGAGACTGATATCATTATAATAAGGATAATGATGAGGAGAGAATAGTTAAAAAAAATAAAAGACTGGTTTTACATAACCATTGTTTGGTGATGATATGAAAATAGCAGTCATAGTAAGGAGAAAGGAGAGGGGTTAGAGGACAGTCGAACAGCATGGTTGTCTGTTGCAACAGTGTTAGTGGCGATGATGGTGGGATGCTGATGGAAAATGATGGCCATATCACTAACAATACCGATAAATAACAATCATAATAATACTGATGATAATAACAATAACAACAGCAGTAATGGTAATGGTAATAATACTACGAGATAATAAATGTAATGGTACAAAATGTAATAACAGATACTATCAGTAAATAGTAAGATAATGATTTTATACTACTAACTTCTATACTACTACTACACTACAACAACAACAACTACTACTATACTACTACTACTACTACTACTACTACTACTGATGAAGGAACAGAGGAAGAAAAGTAAGAGGAGGGATAGGGGGAGGGACAGGAAGGACAAAAAGGAGGAGGAGGAGACCATATGGGAAAAGGTTGGCTGTTATAGGTATTGTAATGGTTTAATAATTATCATGATAGTAACCATATAGAAATGGTAGTGATGATATCGGAGCGGGAAAAGTGGTAGGCTGCAATGTATGAAATATTGTAAAATATAATGATAATATCAATACAATTAGGTCAATATAACAGTTGTAACAATTTGGAGGGTTGAAACAACAGTTTACATTGATAATTATAGTAATTTAAAAAAAGGTAATAGCAATGGTAGTTGTAGTCATAATCGTGCTAATAGTGATGGTGATAATGTTAGGTTAATATTGATTTGAGGTAGTGGTTTCTTGTTGATTTTGTTTTGTTTTTGTTTTTGTTTTTTGTTTGTTTTCTGATGATGAGATGATGAGGATGATGATGATGAGAACACATGTAGGTCGTAGTAGTAGTAGTAGTAGTAGTAGTATAGTAGTGGCCCACGTATCTTTTGGAAGTAGTATAGTAACAGCAGTGATAATGATAATGACACTTACAATAATTGTAACAACAACAACAACAACAACACACACAACATAATAATAATAATAATAATATAATAATAATAATAATCATAATAATAACAACAACAACACAACAACAACAACAACAAGCATCATCATCATCATCATCATCATCATCATCATCATCATCATCATCATGATAGTGTGCGCGTGTCGTGCGTACGTGCGTGGGTGCGTGTGTGCATGTGTGCCATGCTGCATGTGTGTCCGTGCCATGTGGGTGTGTGTGTGTGTGTGCTGTGTGTGTGTGTGTGTGTGTGTGTGTGTGTTGTGTGTGAAGAGACCATAGTGTCATGTGGTACCTGGTACCTTGGTTTACAAAGGTGTTGACAAAGTCTACAAATGCATCATTTAAGATGATTATTTACATGTTTTTCCTCCCAAGTCCCAAGACACCAGCCCCAACCCCAGAGGGTCAGTGGAACTGTTCTGTGCACACCTGGCCAAGCTTCAAGCCTCACCTGGCCTGCAACAGGATCACCCAGTGCTTGGACGGCAGAGACGAAGAGGACTGCGGCTATCCCAGGTTTCAGGATGGGGGTTTTGAGGTCAATGGTCGCTGCTACAGCCTCTGGCTTGTCCCACCTCGCGTTGCTATGCCAGGTGACGATATAATGGAAGAGTGTGCAAAGAGAGGAGCAACAGCCGGCCAGTCTCGGCACTTTGGAACAGGAGTTTAAGGCCGTGACCCGTGTTTTATGGGGGGGGGAGGCACACGACTTCCCAGTAGGCCTTGAACGTTTTCCCTCTCCTTATTATGGCGCGCCAAGCTAGTAAGGAACACTCTCTCTCTCTCTCTCTCTTCCTCTCTCTCTCTCTCTCTCACACACACACACACACACACACACACACACACACACACACACACACGCACGCACTCACGCACACGCTGCACACAAACACACACACCACACACAACACACACACACACACACACCACAACACACGCACGCACACGCAGCACTTTCACACACACACACACACACACACACCACACACACACACACACAGCCCACTCACACAACACACACCACTCACACACAACACACACACACACACACATCCACACCACACACCCCACACACCACACACACGCGCGCGCGCGCGCCGCGCGCGCGCGTGCGCACACACACACCCGCACACACACACAACACACACACACCATCCACACCACTACACACACACCACACCTCACACACACACCACGTCGCGCGCGCGCGCGCGCGCACCGCACTCCACGCACGCAACACAACACACACACACACACATCACAACGCATGGGTATACAACAATAACATCATCACCATCTATTCATTGTCACGTTACCTTTGACAGACTGTAAGCTATGAGCATAGACTAACAACATGCATACAAAAGCAACGTTGATGTACACAAAGCACATGTCTACCCCATGCACCACCCCCCCCCCCCCCCTCTCTCTCTCCTCCTCTCTTTCTGCAATATCTCCTCTCTCTCTCTGTCTCCCTCTCTCATCTCTCTCTCTCTCTCTCTCCTCTCTCTCCTCTCTCTATCATCTCTCCCTCTCTCTCCTTCTCTCTCCTTGGCGATTTGACAGCAGCTGCCGAATGAGTCCCCTCTCTCCCGAGTAAAGGGAATTTGGCGGAGTTGTCCGGAAGCCACAGTGAGTTATTGTGGTGTTTGTGAAGCTGTCCTTGTGCCTTGGTACGCAGAGGAACAGAATTATGGTTGAATTGAACGTGTGGAGGGGCCCTTATTGGCCTCTTTCCATCATTTAATCGAGGTGTGTTAACGCTCAAACATTGGTTAAACACAGGTGGGCGAGGGTGAAGTGGATGTGACACTGACTGACATTTTCACAGCCCGTGTGCTCATTCTTGCAGGGAAAAAAAAGTGGAGAAACAAGGCATTAGGGATGAACTGAGTGATATTGAGAACGACTTAAGTATCAGAAAAAATGCGCAGCAGTTAACGAACGTTGTGATAAACTAGAAACGTGAGAACACCAGACTGCAGTGACGGCACCAGAAAGAATGATCCCTCCCCCTCCCCACCACCACCCAGACTCAGACCATGGTCAACCCCTCCCATTTGCACACCCAGGGAATTCCCTACCATTGCCACTAGTCACGTTACTATGGGGGGTTCCCTGCCATATGATCAGTCCACAGCTAATGACCGTAGTAGAAAGAAACTCGTGAAGAGCGTGGCAGCAGAGAGTTTTCAGAAGAGAAGCCCATTCAAGCAAGTGTTTTGGCCCTTATTTTTCCTGAACACTCTAGGGGTGTTGGGCCACACACCTGGTTCATGACTTCGGATGTCCCTCTGCTGTCCCCTTTTTCTATGTTGGGACGAGTGATGGCTGGGATTCGAACCCATGACCCTCTGGGACGTGCTCAGTTTGGGGATTGTCCGCTTAATGTCTCGCGCTCTAACCACTGAGCCACTGGGGCCACCTGATATTTGTAGGGAAAGCTAAGCCTTATGAAGTTCACTTTTTTCCTCCTTGACCAGTTCCCCCCAGCTTGGAAACACCTCTCTGCCGCTTCTGCCATTGCTTTCAGGGCTGTGGATTTTTCCCTCCCTGCAATTGAGAGCTGTTTTTATGATGCTGTATGCAGACATTTCCTACAATCCCCCTAGCTCGGATTTCTGCAGTGAGGACTTTGACCTGATAGCCTTCTCTCCTCAGGGCTGTTTGCCAGGTCAGCATAAAATATCCCCTACCATGACTCGTGTTGAGAATTCCAGTTTTAGCATCCCCTGCAACACGCCAGCGTGAAGGAGTGAGAACCAATATTGCTGCACCCCCCCCTGGCAGAAACGTACATGGCGGACAAGCGTTCGGGGCCACGTTGCAAACCTGTCGTGCGAAGTCGGCAAGTAAAAACAACAAGAGGCATGCCATGGCTTACCTCAGAGGGCAGCCTAGTTATTTCAATAAGTCAAATGCCAGGCGGATGGTCGCGCCTTGCGCTCCAGCACATTTACACAGACAGGCCAGGTCATCAAAACGTCTGGACTAACATTTCTCAAATGTAACATTGAAAATATGTATAAAAAGACTGCTGACATTTCTTTTTGTAATTTGTTTCAGATCTGGACATTATGATTTTAACGGAAACTCTGTTGGGTGCCTCTTTCGATTTTAGTGGCATCTTCAATGAGTACATAAAATTTAGTTCCCCTGAAAAAAAAAAAAAAAATCTATCATGATAGAAACTTTGGAGGTGTTTATTACTGATCGCGAAAACAGTTTGCTGACTTTGTGGAATAAATTAGATTTAATTGTTGTCTGGTTAAAATAAATGCGTCATCGGGGTTAATAAAGAAGATGCTATTGTTATTGCGTGTTTATGTAGTCCTAAATGACACAACCAGTTTACAGTACTAAGGAACTGAGAAATGGTAAAATTGAGTCCTGAAGAAATGTATTGCAAAACTAATTACAAATTTATGGAAAATGCTCACTTCTTGATGTGCTGATACCGTTCAGCAACGAGGAGAGGTAAGTACAACCATAAGAGACACATTTTAAAATTAATTAACACATGTAATGGATGGTGGGATGAGGCTAAAATATAAAACATAAAACTTCCCAAGATTCATGTGATGAACAAATTTGATAC
>JADBJO010023367.1:0-26656 GCA_016801955.1 Conus betulinus
TACCTGTCACATCAACCACCGCCGTTGGTCAGACCTCGCTGCCGACCGTGGCGCCTGGAGAAGCACCATTCACAAGGCTGCATCCTCGTTTGAAGCCTCCCGCAGAGAAAGTCTCCAAGAAAAGAGGCAAAGGAGGAAAGCACGCCAGGCTGCAGCAGTTCAAGAACACCACCAGACCCGATGCTGACCTGTGCCCACTGTGGCAGATCATGCCTGTCCCGCATAGGACTCATCAGCCATCAGCGCGCCTGCAACTGACAACCCAAGATTTTCAGCATACCACCATTGTTTTTCCATGAAAGACAATATCACAGGGAGTTTGTGACATGTTATTAAACTTCACTCAGAGAGAAATCAAAATGAAACTGATAAGGCAACAAAATTGTGTCACCCCCCAGCCCAAGGGACATTATTTTCCACACCACTCCCTTTACGAGCCAGTACACGATGTGATAGATATGATAGACACATTCAGTTCATCCACAAGCATCAGTTTTGAATTTCCTCATAATCATTCTGATTTGAGTTGACTTGCAAGGAAATTGTACTGCGAACCCAAGTCGGTCAGATTTTGTTCCATGCTCACCGAGCTTGTATTGCCAGAACAATATGCAGAACAAAGGCTGGCAGAACTGTATGGTCTGTCCCCAACACCCACAGCAGCTCTAATTTCAAACTTTCATGCTCTGAGGAGGCTTACACTAAGCCTCCACAACGCCAGTGAGGAACTGCTGCTTGAGTTGTCTGATTCCCTCGGGCAGGTGGAGCGCATTGCGCAGTCTTGTCCTCAACACGTGACGGGAGAAAAAGTCAGCCGGAGGCTTTTTCCCGCAGTTGACATCAGCTGCTTGGAGGAATCTGACATCAGCGTGTCCTTCTCTGACCGTTGAATGTTATTTTGTTTGCCATCACATGCCACCTCTAAGTCGAGTGATAAATCCGGAAACGTCCTTGGTCAAACTGAAAGTCTCTTATTGTGAGTGCTCTGACATTGACAGTGCCCAGTTTGCTCAGGTGTGCAGAGAACACAAAAGCCCCCTTCAGTTCCATCACCTCTGCTGGCATTGATCTGAGCATGAGAATCTTGTATGAGTGTGGATGTCTGGAGGGGCCCTTTGTTTTTTGTTTTGATCTGTGAAAAAAAAAAGAAAAAGAAAAGAGTGGTCTGCTTAAATCATTGTATGGTGTGTGTGTGTGTGTGTGTGTGTGTGTGTGTGTGTTATGTCGAGCACGAGATCCTGTACCAGAGGCGTGCTCGACATAGCACATTATTGTTCTTTTCTTCTTTGGATTTTGAGGGGGTGTGGTACACCTCTAGTACAGGATCTCCCTGAACCGTAGGGGGTGTGGATCTTATTGTTCTTTTTTTTTCTTTTTCTTTTTGAGGGCGTAGGGGGTCAGCGGAGAATTTGTTTTAAAAAGTGAGTGATCTCCCTACCGGAAGTGGTCTGAGTGATCTCCCTTTTTCCAAGATGGCACACACACACACACACACAAACAAAAAAGAGAAAGAGAAAGGGGGACTTTGTAGTGAAAGAGACAGCTACTCACCCGCTATTTCTTGCGTACTCTCAACGTAGCTTCCCTTCCGGAAGCGATAGGCGAGTAATAGAAACATGTTGTATATAATACGAGAGAATGAGTGAGAATGAAAGAAAAATGCGAGACTTAACAAAAATGAGAATTCTGACCACCATGTACACCACCACCACGTACATACAAACTACCTATCCTCTTGTCTGCAGTGCCTATGCACCCCCCCCCCCCCCACCCCTTGATAGTGTGAAGTGAACAACACTTCTCATATCGTGTCGATCCTGGTCTAGTCCCGCATCGGTCAGGTTGGTGTCTGGCCTGGATTGTTTTTCAGTGCCCTCCGTCAAGTGACAGTAATTTTGATTCAACTTTCCTGAAATTTCATGACTTTGTCTATAATGTATCATACTACATATCACCTGAAAATATTTTGTTTTGTGCATAAACAAGAAATAATTAACAATAAATATACAGTACGTCGTGGGTGTGATCACACCCATACTCTCAAAGAACAAACCTTGCGTGCTGTACGTCGTGGTGTGAGGCCACCCATACTTACAAAGAAGAAACCGTTCGCGCCATATGTTGTGGATATAAATAGACACTAAATATACAGTACGTCATGGGTGTGACTACACCCATACTCTCAAAGAACAACTTTGCGCGCTGTACGTCGTGGGTGTGAGGCCACCCATACTTACAATGAAAAAAAAAAAACCGTTCGCGCCATATGTTGTTGTGGTGTGACGTCATGCGTGCTTGCCGGCTACAGAGAGAGAGAGAGAGAGAGAGAGACGCGTGAATCACGTCTCAGTTCAAGTCTGCGGTAAGTTTTATTACTATCAGTTTATTACATTAGATTGATTTATCTACAACAATTCCGAGTGATTTGTTTTTTTCCTTAGAAAAGAGAATCACTGGGAGAACTGATTGATAATGCCTTTTTTTTTTTTTTTTTTTTTTTTTTTTTTGATATTATGTATGTCTGAAATCCGTTGATCTAAAATCTATTTCTGCAGTACTGATTATAGTATAGACTAGGACGCTAGCAGCGATATGTTTTAAATTTTTTTTTTTTTTTTAACCCAATTACATCGAAATGAAGAAAAGCCTGAATTGCCAAAATGTCTGCCATGGGAAATAGGGGGACTTGTAGGAAAAAAGGAAGGAGAAAAAGTCCAGGTTGGGTGAAGGGAGAATGGACTGGTACCAGTGCCGGCATCGGTTGAATTCCCTATGGTAAACTGACTCGCCTTGCTCGTGTCTGTTCTCGCATCATGCGATAAGGAGGGAGGAGGGGGGGGGTGGGTGGGGAGGTTAGAAGAAGCTCTTTCGCTTTTTTTCAGAACTTACCAATTACTTTCTGATGGGATATGGAATGGGTGCACGCGCGACGTGTGTGTGTGTGTGTGTGTGTGTGTGAATGAGTGTGCGCGCGCACGCAGATATGATTAGCAAAAACAGCTTTTTTACAATGTATGCATTGCTGGTTTGTCTGATCAAGCGTGGGCATATTTTATGCGAAATGTTTTTTAGAATATATCTACTTTCTTTACAGCTCCATCTTTACAAACAATGGCCCAGAGACTCAACATCTTTGAAGCCCTCAATCTGGCAAATGGTGAAGGAGATGATGTAGAATATGGTATGTATCACTCATTTTTTTTACACACACACACACTCTCTATCTCTCTCTCTCTCTCACACACACACACACACACACACACACACACACACACACACTTATGTTGGTTATCTTGCTAGAGAGATTGTGTGTGTGTGTGTGTGTGTGTGTGTGTGTGTGTGTGTGTGTGTGTGTGTGCACGCGCGCTCACACGCGCTAAGCAACTCAACGCGCGCGTGTGTGTGTGTGTGTGAGGAAGTCAACATCAGATTATTTTCAACTGGATATTGTAATCCATCTTGGGTGTGTGTGTGATGGTGTGCGGCATGTGTGTGTGTGTGTGTGTTGTGTGTGTGTGTGTGTGTGTGTGCGCGCGCGCGCGCGCGCGCGCGTGCATGCGTTGGTGTACATGAGAGAGAGATGAGTATCGTTAGTTCCATCTTACTTCCTTTTCTTATGACTAAATCATCAAATCTGTTTCCATCTGTCCAGCCGTGAACAGACTGCTGGATAGTCATAATTCCTTTGAAGTTACCCGTGATGAAGACCTCAACAGTGGCGATGACCTCACTAGTGATGATGAACCTGACGTCAACACGCTGAGGAATCAGAGTGAGTTTACCCGAATAATAATGTCATATTTCATTATTATTTGCATGAAAATCATATGGAAACTATACTGTGGCACTAAGACTTCATTAGTTGTGCGCATACAGCACACGGGTGAGGGTGAGGGTAGGGAAAAGGACAAGGAGTGCTAGTAAGTGTGCAATAGTAAAATGTGTGTGTGTGTGTGTGTGTGTGTGTGTGTGTGTGTGTGTGTGTGTATGCAGGTATGAATGAATGTTGCGTATGTTTATGTGTGTATATGTATGTGTTTTGTGCGTGTGCGTATGCACTCGCATGGCATGTTTTCCGGTATTGAGCTTGGGAGACAGAGCAGATATTTTAGCAACATTATATCAGTCTCTAATGAACTTAATGTTATTTGTGTTGGTTTTATATTTATCATATGACATTAAAGAAACACTGAAAACAAGCTTATTGCGTTTTTGTGTTCATTGTTTGTTTGTGATGATCAATAAATTTTCTTGCTGTTGTCAGAATTCGGACTAACGCCATTTTTCGATTTGTCGGTCTGTAAACATAATGACAGCAATTTTAATTGCTTAAATTATGGATTTGTTTTGCAAAATATGGCCGTTCTAACCTGATGAGCCTTTGTTTTTCATGGTTTGGGTTTGTATGATGTTTGAACTTTCATATCAAATTCATTTGCTGTGTATCCACTGATTTTTAAAATTGGTGACAATGGAAAGGAAGTATGACGGGTGAGTACCGGAAAACGTGCCATATCCCTGTGTGTATGTGTCAGTGTGTGTGTGTGTGTGTGTGTGTGTGTGTGTGTGTGTGTGTGTGTGTGTGTGTGTGCATGCCAGTGTGTGTGTATGTTTGTGTGTGTCTGTGTGAGCACACACATGCATTGTGTGTGTCTGTGTTTGTGTGTGTGTGAGGGACTGTGTTTATATGTCTGTGTGAGTGTGCAAGGAAGAAATGACATGACAGATAGAAATAATTGCTGAGTGCACAATTTATATTGTATGCTTTTCACAGGATCACAAGGACTCCTCCAAGATGATGGACCAGCATCTGTAGAAGACGTGTTTTTTTCCATCAGACCATTTCGACTCTGATGACTCTGATGAGGGTGACTTTCCATTCCTTAGAGCACAGGTCGACAGTATGAGGCGAGGGCAGTCTCCTCAGCAGCGTGCAGAGACTTCCACTGTGATTGACCAGCCAACCACTGTCTTTGTTGCAAAAGACGGCACAAAATGGAACTCTGTTCCTCCTGTATCATTGGGCGCACTTCGTCAGAAAATGTTTTCAGGCCCCCCTGTACTCAAGTGCCTGGTTGTGATGACATCAGAACTCCATCAGATGCATTCAATTTGTTTTTCACTGAAAAAAACAGTTGAAACTTTTTTGGTGAAATACACAAATCTGGAAGGAGACCGCAAAAGGGGAGAACATTTCAGAAAAACTGATGAAACAGAAATGAAAGGGTTTGTTGGGTGCTTGTTGTTTTTAGGAGCAATGAAGCAAAGCATGCTGCCAACAACCATGGTGTTTGACCCTTTCTCTGGGCAGATGTTGGTGAGAGCAACTTTCAGCAGAAATCGTTTCCTGCAAATGCTGGCCTGCCTCCGCTTTGATGATAAACAGACCGGAATGCCAGAAGATGCCATGATGTCTTTGCGCCCTTCCGGGACTTTTGGGATGAGTTCACCAAAAATCTCTCAGAACACTATATCCCAGGGCCATGCATCACCATAGATGAGCAGCTTGTTCCTTTCCGTGGTCGATGTTCTTTTCTGCAATACCTTCCTTCGAAACCGGACAGGTATGGCTTGAAGATTTTCTGGGCAGCTGATGCAGAGAACAACTATCCACTTACTGCCGAGCCTTACCTGGGTCGACCTCTTGGTGCGCAACGCCAGGTGAACCTGGGCCGAAACATGGCTATTCAGATGTCCAAGCCCTTTTACGGGACAGGGCGAAACATCACTGCCGACAACTTCTTTACGGATAAGGAACTGTCGGACACACTGCTCCAAAAGAAACTGACATTCGTTGGAACAGTGAGAGGCAACCGGACCTTTCTTCCAGAGCCTTTCAAACAAAAGGCTGGTCTGGAGCTCCATGGCTCCTCTTTTGTTTTCCATGAGAAAAACAACCTGGTAAATTACAGTCAAAGGGCAACAAAAACGTGGTGGTTTTGAGCACCATGCACCACGACAAGGCTGTGGATCCAACAGCTATCAAAAAGAGGCCTGAGATCATCAGATTCTATAATGCCACGAAAGGTGCTGTGGATGCCATGGACAAAATGGCCCATGCGTACTCCACCAAACGGGTCACCAAGAGGTGGCCTATGGTCATGTTTTACAATACACTTGACCTCGGCAGCATCGCAGCAAGGGTGATCTGGCAAAAAAAATTTCCAGATGACAAGCTGTCTCAGCCAGACATGAGGCTGCAGTTCCTGGTCAAGGTGGCAGAACAGTTGTGCATGGAGCGGATACAGACAAGGCTTTCAGCCACAAATCTGTCCAGACCGCTCCGGCAAACAATTGAATCTGTTGCTGACCATCTTTCTGAGCAATCAGAACCAGGAACAAATGTAGCAGGCAAACGAAAGACAGCAGCCAGTTCAGGCAAGAGAGCTCCACCAGAGAAGGCAGCAAAGAAAGGCACAAAGAAGCAAGGTCGTTGTGGCTCCTGTCACTGGAAGTCTGACCGCAAGACCACCACATTCTGCTTCCATTGTTGTGCCTGGCTTTGCAAGGAACATGTGAAGCACATTTGCCAGGGCTGTACTGCACTGGTCTCCTCAAGCACTGTCCTTACCATTGCAGAGTAGGGAGGCATTCATCAGCAGTTGCCCACAGAAAATTTGCAGATAAAGTTTTACATGACATACCCGTTTCATTGTATAGTTGCCTCCGCCAAGGCGGGGGTTATGTTTTTGTTATTTGTTTTTTCAATGTCTTGACTTTGGCTGTCATCACAGTCTGCACCAGATAGGGTGATCCCTACATTTTCAAAACGAAGTGTTGCCAGTTCAGTGGGCAGTTTACTTTTATGATTTCATTAAAAACGTGTGTGTGTGTGTGTGTGTGTGTGTGTGTGTGTGTGTGTGTGTGCGCGCGCGCGCGCGCGCGTGCACTCCGTTTCCAAAATTTGATTTTGAAAGGTAGAGAATGACAAAAGGAGGGAGAAAAAGGGCCTGCAAAATGTTGTTTATTGTGTGTAACTCTTCTTGTCTTCCGTTTTTAAAGGATATTTTCCGAACTGCCCAGACTACCATGTACCACTGATTGGAAAGTGTAAATTTGTTGCCTCTGCAACAGAACTGAAATATCAGGGCACAAATATTTTGCATGAGTTGAACACCCTTATTTGGCTATATGGAGAGAGGCAGGGAGAGAGAGATGACCAGGAATAACGCAATCTGTTCTTGAGTGGATATGTTTGATTACAAAAGCGTGTGTGTACATGTGCGTGTGGTTGGATGTGCTTGCCTTGTGTGTGTGTGTGTGTGTGTGTGTGTGTGTGTGTGTGTGTGTGTACGCGCGCTTGCATATGTGTTGTTTGATATTGGATGAAATTGAATTGACAAAATTAAATCAATGTGTTTGGGAAAAATCATTGAGTGTTTGATTAATAAAATGTGCATATTACTTCTCTATCAATCAATTTGTGGCTTCTGTAATTGGAGAAAAATTGTTTGGTTGTGCTAATCCCATGTACGAAGGCAGACAGTTGAAGACACTGACATATGACTTACACAACCAGAAACGCTCATGCATTGTCTACTGTGCCTCTTTCACTCGTATATTCACACACACACACACACACACACACACACACACACACACACACACACACACACACACACACACACGCCGCCTATATACATACCTATCTACTCGTTCACATCAATAATATTAGTGCCAAATAACCATACTGAAACATTGTTTCTCTCCATTGTTACATTCTTTCACTCTTACTGTCTCTCCCTCTTGTTCTTTGTTTCACTTTACACGCACTGTATACACACGCTTGTATATACACATACAAACACACTCGCACACATTCACATACATGTTTATTCATATATGTCCATGCACACACCCACATACGTTTTTACAAAAACCCATATGCCTATAATATACACATTTACACAAACCGTTTGGCATGCGCATGAACGCCCACGCCCACACCCACATGCACACACATCAATCACATGTGCATACAAGCACACACAAGTAGCAAACAAGACTATCATCTTGCAGGCACAACTGATTCACAATACACTTGTAAACGCATGCAAATGGAATTGTACATGCAAGTTTGCTGAAGGAAAAGTCAAAGTTGCTTTAGAGCAGATGTGGGTTACTGTACACCCACGATGTACGGCAAGGGATTAGCTCTTACTCACAAACCATGGGTTACTGTACACCCACAACGTACGGCAAAGGATTAGTTTTTATACAGAAACCATGGGTTACTGTACACCCGCGGCGTACCGCGAGGGATTAGTTTTTCTGTACAGAAACCATGGGTTACTGTACACCCACGGCGTACGGCGAGGGATTAGTTTCTATACAGAAACCATGGGTTACTGTACACCCACGGCGTACGGCGAGGGATTAGTTTCTATACAGAAACCATGGGTTACTGTACACCCACGGCGTACGGCGAGGGGTCATTCCTTCATTGAAAGCATGGGTTTCTGCACACCCAGGAAGTAGAGCGCGCAAAAATTTTGGCGACGTACGGGAAAGGTTAAAGGACTACAAGAGCACATTTTTTTTTTATTGCTGTAAAACATTCTGTTTGTATCAACAACTACACACATAGGAAGAAAATCTGCCATACACAATCGTAAATGTTTTTATTTTAATAAAAAACTTTTTACACACCTGAAAAATTATCCCGAACGCTGTAAACCGGAAGTGACGTCGTTTTTGGAACTGTATGGAGACCTGCGGGAACATAGTCTGCTGAGAAGTGCCAACAAACCAGTTGCAGCCGCCTTTTAGTCCTTACCATGGCGCATAATGATCATGCGTACACCTCGCTCAGTTCGGAAAACGTCCCAAAGAAGAAAAGGCGAACAGGGGGATACTGTTGTGTAGCTGAATGCAACAGTTCGCACAGTCGAGGCTTCAGTTTGCACGGTTTCCCGAGCGACGAGTCGATCAAGTGACAGTGGGTAAGGTTCGTCCAGACACATCGTCAAGATTTTGGGCCCAAGTTTTGGGACGCCCAATGCGCATTCTTTCATTTGCGAAAAGCATTTTAAACCTGAATGTTACCCATTGAGCCAAAGTATCAAACGAAGCATGGGCATCAAAACAAATGCAGCTCTGATTCCTGGCTCAGTGCCAACCATCCACAAGCCAGTGTGTCTGACCACAGCCAACAGCATGAGCACCGAGAGCACAACACAATTGTGACACAGGCCTCCACTCCGGCACACAGTACAACTGTCACGACATCTGTGCTTTCTACAGTGTGCTCCATTTTACCAGGAGTGAGTCAGGTGCGAAGGGCCTGTGCAAAAAGGGAACGCCAAAGGGTAAGTGATAGTATAGTAGGCCTATAGTAATTAGTATAGAATAGTTTAGTACAAAGTTGCTCGGCATGTATAGGCCGCTGGGCCTGTTGCTGTTCATTCAATCAGGAAATTAGGACTAGCCTAACTTCGGGCTACACATAGCAATCTTTTCATCGCCCTTACTATCAAAGTACAACTGTTTTTGCTGTCTATTTTCTGTGACACCCACGGGGTTGGCTATGGCTTGCATTGCTACAGTACAGACAACATAAAGTAATAAAAATTAAATTCTTGTTATTTCTTGTTATATCTGTACTCCAAACCTCAATGTTTTAGCAGTACAGTAAGAGGATGGAGATCATGTACATGTAATGAACATGGTACAATACATTTTTTGGGCAACAATGTCAGCGGAAATCAAATTCAGTGGCATACACTTGTGTGTGTGTGTGTGTGTGTGTGTGTGTGTGTGTGTGTGTGTGTGTGTGTTGTTGTGTGTGTGGCTGTGTATAGGTGTATCATTGTGTGGTGAGTGAGAACATGCATGTATCAGGAGCACACGCTCTTGATAAATAGTGAGGGAGGGGGTGTGTTTCTGGTTAGTTTTTCTTAAACAACAAAAACAGGCTGAAGCATGAACGCTGGGCAGCCAAAGTCCTTGCACCCAGATTTTCTGCCACACGAGTGATTTTCTTGGTGCTCAAGAACCTGAACATGAAATTCTGCTGCTCCTTCAATTTTGATTTCATGCCAAAGCATCCTTGCACCAGATTTTTCTACCATGCCAACAGCTTCGTTGAGGAGAGAAGGTGTGTGTGTGTGTGTGTGGGGGGGGGGGTCTCCTATATTGTACATCTCTAGCTACCGAAAGTTTACGGGAAAGGGAGGGGGGAGGGTAGGAGTGGCAACAAAATTTTCTGCCACCTCACAAGGCATGGTTTTCTAGTTAGGGGGGGTAGAGAGAGAAGGGATAGCAAGATTTTCAAAGGCACATTTTTCTGTTTGAGAGCTAGCACATTTGGGGGGAGGGTTGTGTGTGGTATGCATGTCTGTGGCTAGTGCCAGTGCATATGTTACAGTCTGTCAGCCTGCGTGCATGTGCACAGGGTTAAAGGCAGAATTTTTGCAACAGGTTGTTTGTGAGCTGACTGCTAGTCCTCCGGATTCGACAGAAGATCTTGCTGCTGCAGCTGATAATCACGTGCAGTCCAACAGCACATTTTCAACATTTTTCTTTGCTGAAAGAGTGATAGGGCCCTGGCCTGGGTGGAACGCCTCTGTATTTATCATATGATTGTGAGCGCTTAATGCATCTTGTTTATGATGATGAAGTGCTAGGAATGTACAATATCATTAGTAGGTAAGGGAAAAAAGTATATTTTATAATGATACTTTACCATATGTGGGCTTATATTTTACTACCTGACTGAACGCATGTGTGTGTGGAAATACAATTACGCATGTTATTATCAAATTCAAGAAAGAATGTTAAAAGACACTGGTCTTTTGTAAGTAAATGGATAAAAGAAGTGAAAAGGAAATGGTTAAAAGAAAGGTCATTACACAGTGAGTAAACCACTTTTCTTTGTCTGTTACGTTTTAGGGAAAAAAGACTCGAACCAGAAGCAAACGAGTTCAGGTTCACCCATCCATATCCTTTAAAGGTAAGTTAGAATAGTGTACCGCATTTTATGGACTACAAGGCGATGCTTTCTTCCGTAAACTGAGACCCCTGAGTCTTATAACTATGACTGACAATAGAGTATGGAAATAAATAAACACAATCTGATTTCTTGTGTTCAATTTGGGGTGTGTGTCTTATTATAAGGTTGCCTTGTACTTAGTACAATATGGTACATGAAAATGGGTCCAGTCACTTCATAACATTATTGTAATGTGTTGCAGCGTTTGTCACTCCTTTACATTATGTATTGTGTAGTTCTTCCTCCCATTTGTTTATTGTTTTGATGTTTGCATTTTTTAATGGTGCAGGATGAAAGAAAATGTGGCAGCTTACTCTCTTGCCCTCAATAAAGATCATTTTGACTTATTCGTGCTAGCCCCCTACCCGCACCCCCCCCACCCACTTTTTAGCATCAAAGTCTGCACCTTATAAACATGTTTATTACTCTGAAACACCATTTGGTATTCCTTACTTTTTTTTTTTTTTTTTAACTAATTGGTCAACATGCTTTCACAGCGCACTATTACAATCTAGGTGTGCAGTGTAACCTTGACAAAGACCAAACAACAAGGATGTGCAGCCAGTCAACTCAGTGTGATCTGAACCTGGACACCAGCTACACGCAGAGCAAACAAAACACACCTGACCAGTGTGAACCAGCCAGTGATCCAGCCAGTGGACCTGAAGACACTGAGCATTGTGAGCAGGCTGATAATCCTGATAAAAGATTACATCCCAGTGGAGGAGGAGAGCATGGACACAGACTCTGCTAGGTATGTTGGTCATCAATGCTCTTTAAAGTCGATATGATTATGAATTGTGGAAGTGTTAACTGTTGTAACTAATGAATGCTTACAATTGCACTGAGTATGTTTTTTCTACTGATTTATTGTTGAGACGAAAAATGAAAACTTAGCAAAAGCACACTAGTACACCGACTCCTTAAGAAACCAAAGGAAACAAGATTTAACTTCTGATTTTGATCTTGCTCTTTAAATAACATTTAACGCATGATCTTATTGCTGTTGTCATTTCCTGGCAAAAGGACTTCAGGGACCATCCTAACAGTTGTGAAGCGCCTGGACACTGTGGTCAAACTGCATCAGCTAAGGATGACAACTTTACATGTGTGACCGTTTTCGGATTACCTTGCCACACTCGTCTATGGGGGAGGCATTATTTTGATTTCATAGTGTACTATACCTCTAAGAAAAACTATTCCATTGTATCAAATGTAAAAGTGTTTGTGCTTTGACCAGTGACTTCTGAATTTTTTCATGTTGGGTGAAACTAGTAGGAAAATAATTTTCAGGTTCAATTACACACACACACACACACACACACACACACACACACACACACACACACAACCTCTCTCCCCCTCCCCTACTTACTTTTACCCTCCCTGCCACCCACACCCACATCATATTAACATGGAGTTGTCATATATTTTAAGATTTTATCATTTTCTATTTTCAGTGACGCTGAACTAGATTGTGGGGAAAGTCGAAAATTTATCGTTTTCGAAGAATGCCTCCTTGAGCTGTTCCAGCGCTGCCAGTACTGTTCTCAGCCAGCAAGTGGTAGCATCACACACATTAGAGGCACTTTCCTCAGAGTGAAGCAGCAGGAATGCCCGCACTGTGGGAAGGACAGAGTGTGGATGAGCCAGCCCTTCATCAAAGACATTCCTGCTGGCAACCTGTATGTGTCTTCGGCCATTCTGTTCTCTGGTTAGTATACTCCATTGCTTCAAGAAGAAAAATAAGTGAATGCATTTATTCATTACTGTTGTATAGTGCATTCTAGCTTTAACAGCCCCGAAATGATTAAAACATTTATGGACTGTGAGTACAATACTTTTTAGAGAACAGTGAACACTTCTTATTACGAACTTCTTGTCACATTCAAAACTAATGTTGTTCAGCATGTAAGCCATATGTTTAGTCATGTAAAGAAGGATTGGTGCAAACCTCAGTGTTTCAACGTGTTAGTTTTTCTCGTTAGATCCAACTCGTTTTTGAAGATCCTCCATTGTATAAGACAACTCCTCTCTTCCACATTATTTATCTGAGCTTATAATATGACTATAGTAAAACCTGTGATGTGAAGACGGGCCTGTCATGAGAGGACACCTTTCATAATTATAAGGACATGTTCACAGTGTCCCTTTTGTTTTTTTTTACAGTGTAATGTACCCCTGTCGTGAGAGAACACCTGTCATGTAAGGACACTTTCACAATGTCCCTGAGGTGTCCTTACATCACAAGTTTAATTGTACCACGTTGTAACCGTGTATTAGGCAAAACATGGTGCCCTATAATGTGCCTGGAATCTAGTTAGAAACTGTAATATTGGAACCTGATATGTTTTGCTTACAGGCTTGCTGCCTTCAAAGGCTCTCCGCTTTCTGAACCATCTTGGGGTGGCTTCCATTTCTTCTTCTACATTTTTTGACCATCAGCGGGCATTTCTGTTCCCTGCCATAGAAGAAGAGTGGAAGTCACACCAGGCTCGGTATATAGAAAAGGCACATGAAAGTGACTACAGCCTGACACTTGGTGGGGACGGCCGAGCAGACTCGCCTGGCCACAGTGCCAAATATGGCACATATACACTCCTCGATTTGGACCTGATGATGGTGATTGATACGCGAGTTGTGCAGGTTAGTTGATTTAAATTAATGAACTTGGCTCTTGTTCTCTTGTGTTTGTGTAAAGATGAGTGTTGCCATTGCATGGTGATCTTTTTCTAGAATTTTCTTCGCTGCTATAGAATTTCCATAGCTATTATATCCAAAACTGGTCGAGACCGTAGCCAGAATTTGTTAAGTCTCTTCTAAAAAGTAAATAACTTATCCACAAAAATGCAGGAAACGAGGTAATTTGAAGCAATCTAAGCATTAACTAGGTGATTAGTGTAGAAATAGAAGTAAATGTGTATATAGGGTGGGTGGGTGTGGGTGGGATTACATACATGTGTGTGTATGTGTATTTCTATTGCATGTATGTGAGTGGTTATATGTTTGTTGAATATCTTGTCCAAGTTTTTTTTTTTTTGTTACATACACTGAAGAGTGACCTGATATACATGACACTGTTTTGTTTAGTGCAATGAGGAGGATGTGGGAAGCAGCTGCAGAATGGAGAAGGAAGGGTTGAAGCGCTGCCTTTCTTTTCTGAAGGACAATGGGCTGGATGTGTGCGAGCTGGTGACAGACAGGAATCCTTCCATCATCAGGCACATGAAAGACAACATGCCAGGCATTAAGCACTCATTTGATGTCTGGCATGTTGCCAAAGGTGAGTTCCTTAGAGGTCATGCAATAAAGCAGTACAAATTACAGATTGGGTAAAATAAAAGATCCCTCATGCTTCATTGGACACACCTACCCCATGTCCCACAACGACTAACATTTTCTTGCCAAATGTGTGCGTCTTCTTTTTAGGCCACAAAAAGGTCTGTTTACAGTTTCATAAGTTTTTTTTTTTTTTTTAATGGGGTTGGTAGGTCGGCATTTTTTTTTTTCAGCTTTCACCAAAATCATGCACTGGTTGGTGCTTTTTTTTTATGTCATATTTGGTACCCTGAATGTCACTGGCGCCCGTGATGCATTTATTTTTTCCCATTAGTCAAGAAAACTTTAGGGATGGGGGTGAAGAACTAGGGTTAGTCAGGAAACTGGAAGAAAACCTAATGTTGTTTTGGCCATGGTCGACTGTTCCTGGTCATACAACTCCATAACTTTTGAGTAACTGCAGGCTAGGTAATCTTGATGAAGGAGCAAAGTATGGTCCTTGTCAGCTTCCATTTTTCATGCAAAGAGGGACTTTATTCATTTTGAATATCTGTTGTGTACAGGAGCTGAGTCAGATAGTTTACCTTTTGTTCTGTTACAGTGCCATACTTTTTCCCCTAGGACCACACATTGGTTTGTTTCTTTTTCTCTTGCTTGCGATTGTTTGTAACTGATGATAATAAGAGAACAAGTGTGTGTAAATTTTAAACAAATGAGTACTTTTTTGCCACTGGGTTTAACATGGACACATTAGACTTCAAGTTTATTTGTCTCATCCAAGACTCCATGGAACTTGGTGCAGAATGAGAGGAAAATTCAATGTATCCAGGTCAAACTCCTTTACATAGCGAGAAAAATATTGTGGTTTACTTCAAATGATTCATAATGAAAACCCTGGCAAATCCCAAACTAAAGAATTCAGAGTAAATAGATGCTATAACGTTTGTGCAAATTTTTTTTTTTTTACAGGACTGAAGAAGAAACTACTGAAGGTGGCCAACACACCAAGACTGCAAGGAGCTGTCGCTGTGGATTTGGTCCATCATCAATCATTTGTATTGGACAGTAGTCTCCACTCCTGAGGCTGATGGAAAGTTGATGCTGGAAAAGTGGCAGTCTTTGTGCAACCATCTGCACAACAAGCATGACCATGAAAGGTCTGCATTTACTGAATGTGCACACCCTCCTCTGGAAGGTCAAGAACGGCGAAAAAGTGGCTGAAGGAAGGTCAGTACAAATTATAATTGTCCATTTATCACACTGGTGTAAGATGTTTTTTTTTTTCCTTCTAATTTTAAACAGGCCTGTTTACCCTTACGATTTTTCCAAAAGGGTATTTTGTGATTGTGGGCCCCCTAAAACTAGCAGGGGCGACTGCATTGTGTAATTCCAGGTTAGATGACGCAGAATCTAAAAATCATGAACAAGTTGCACAGAAAATCACTGGAAAGTCATCTCAAAAGTCCAGGAATACATCACTTGGCCCTATAGGATTCAGATTTGGTCAGAGTCAGCCTCATGTTGATTTCTTTTTTGGAATAAGTACGATTTTTTCGTTTCGGAAATGACAAATTTGCAAAGATATGAGTAAACAGATCTGTTTTAAGTGTTATTAGTGCAATGTTACATATATAACATGTTTCCAATTTCTCGCAGCATGAAAGACAACAACAAGGATTTTTTTTTTTTTCCAGTTTTATTGACATGAAGCTGGTAATTACTCAGCTACCAATAAACAGTCTTCAGCGCCACTGTTTGAAAAAGTGAATACAAATCTAGGCTAATTTCACTTTTAAACCCATACCAGCTAATATTTCCCACGTTCAGATTGAAAATAAGTAATGGAAAGAAGACTTGTTAAGTCTCATCGTCTTTTTCTATTTTCAGGCAGCAAAGTGTCAGTACTAACACTGGATGTCCTCCAGTCTACATACATGCTGCGAGATGTCCCACAGCTGTCCACTGGACCTCAAACTGCTGCCATTGAGGCGTTTCACTCTGTGCTCACCACTTCGCTCCGAAGATGATTGGATTCTCCTATGATGGGATGGTACACAGGTAAATTATCCTCTATTACCGTATTTTATACCTTTCTGGCATATCTATTACATTACGACAGTGAGGCAACGTGTGTGTGTGCCCATTTTTGGGTCTGCCAGTGTGTCTGGACCCCTCCTGCGGTCAGTTTAGGTGGAATTTGGCCTCACGGTTGCACATACACTTTCTGTTGGACCTCGGATCTCCCACCCAGCTTTGTTAACACCAAAGTCAGACCTTGGACGAAGGGCCGAGACGCATTGACAAAGACGGGGGAGGGAGGGAGGGGAGCAGGGGGGGAAGGTGGGAAACACACAGCAGAGTGGGTGGATCAGCTAGTGAGGGGAGCAGGGGCAAGGTGGGGAAACACACAGCAGAGTGGGTGGATCAGCTAGTATCATATAAGTAAACAAGGAACCATTTCAAAATGACAAAATATACAACTATGAGTAAGGATTTTTAAACAAGTAAAAGAGATTTTTTTTTAATTGTTACATGAAATTAGCTCCCTCCCCCCCACTGCCCCCCAAGTCTTCCAAAAAGAAAAGGTAATGGTTACCTGGTAAAAAAAAGGTTGACTTGGTAAATGTCTTCTTTCTTTTTTTTTTTTTTTTTTTTTTTTTTTTTTTCACCGAGTGGGACCAATCCAGCTTGAAAAGTTCCGCTATTTCACTACCACAGCAAATGATAGTGTTTTCCTATATGAGAATAAATGTCCCAGTAAATATCAGCGAGTATGGACGATTCTTTAAACGTGTTCATTATCATCATATTTTTGGAAACATGGCACTTTCATGACGGCGATCGATGCCATCTTCTTAATCTCTGTCTCCCCCCCCCCCCCCCCCCCCCCCCCCCCCCCCCCCCCCCCCCAGGCAGAAAAAAGATCAGGTCAGCATAAAGAAAATTGTGTCAGTCAGGGTACCGTAACAATACCTCTTTTTTTGCCTTAATATCTTTAAAATATATTAAGTACAAATATCCTTTTACCATTTACAGAAGCATATTGGCTGCAGTTCACTTCAATGAAAACAGCAACCGACCCAAAGCACAAAGGATGGATGGACAACTACGCTACAATGTCGCCTTCCAGAAAGCCTTCGCAAGCCGGGGGGTGAGTCTATAAAAATCTCGGGCACGTGGCCGGGGTTCTGACGACTCTTGGAGGCTGACGTGTGGTATCTCCTTAAAAAAACAACTTCTTAATAAGGTTTGGAGGCCTGGCGTTGTTGTTGTTCCAAATACTTATTTTGTCGGTTCTACCGTGGTTTTTGCCAACAACACAAGATGGACAATACCTCGGTTAGTGTTCCTTTGTTTCTCTGTGTATGTGTGTGTGTGTGTGTGGGGGGGGGGGGGGGGGGGGGGGGGGGGGGGGAGAAGGGATCAGGGATCAGGATGCGGTCCATTGGTGACAGGCGCGGAAAGGGGGGGGAGCCAGGCGAGGCGAATGGCACCTGCGAGTGTTGCTCTTGTCATTATGTCATTTGTCACTGTTGTTGTTTGATTGTGTTGCGCCATGTCTTGGAGGCGAGAGCTAGAGAAAGGGTGTTTGGAAGGGTGTTTAAGGTAAGATAAGATAATGTTGCTTATAGCCCAGCCGACCGCAAAGGGCCATATCAGGGCTGTCACCACGTTAAAATCAACTTACAAGTCTTTCATTCACACAACTCTTTAAAATACATGTTCTAAAAACCCATCCAAAAGTTTGTTAAAAACAAAAAACAACAAAAAAACAAACAAAACAACAAAAAAATTTCCACGGTAAAACCTCAGATCCGATGTAAAATGTTAATCTCTTTCAAGAACTCAAAGATCGCGTGGAAGGGTGTTTATTACATACAGAATTAGATTTTGATGAAGCACAGACCTTCCTGCGAGACGCTTCGGAGGGGACGTTTATGGTAGGGAGGGGTCCTGAGTATGGCCATACCTTCTTCCTCGCGGGAATAACGAGCTGGGGACCAAAGTTCATATACATTGGCTACATCAGGGGCCTCTTACGGCTGTGGTCTACTGACATAACTAAATTTTTGTTGGACACCATGTTCAAGGTGCCTGGAGTGTACCCTTCGGTGAGCAGCCACCGGGGCGCCATGAAAATAGAATATGGCAACATCATAAAATGGACCCTACTTGGGTATGTATGTATGTATGTATGTATGTATGTATCATGCGTGCACTAAAGAGCTGCGTGCCTCAAAACTGAGACATCTGCGGGAAGGATCTTTATACTATCCCGAGCTATATGATGATACAGAAGACTCCCGGGGGTGAGGGCATGTTCTTAGTGCGCAAGAATAATAGATCAGATAATAAACGCTACCCATTCTCCCTCGTGGTGAGATCCTTGCTGGACCAGCAGGACTATCTTTCTCATTGTTATTCCCCATATTCCCCGCTTTATGTTTACAGATTCGGAATTCACCCTTTTTTGTGAGAGTAGTTGGATGTCCAAGTGAGGCTACTTAAAAGTAAAAATTAAAAAATATGAAATTTGAATATTGCCAAGAAGTATCTCACATCTATATTTTATTTATTGGGGGGGGGGGGGGGGGGGGGGGGGGGGGGGGGGGGGGGGGGGGGGGGGGGGGGGGGGGGGGGGGGGGGGGGGGGGGGGGGGGGGGGGGGGCAAGGGAGAAAATTAGTTCCCCCCCCCCCCCTTTTTTTTTTTCAATCAATACGAGCGTGTATACACCACGTGTTAATTACTCTGGGAGAAGCTGGCGAAAGAAGCAGCAGAGCAGGCAAAAGAACATCATCAGAAGGGGCAAAAAAGTTAGGCAACAGAACAAGATGAAAGGCAACAGGGGTGGGATTTTAAGTACAAAAAGAACTTTCGTTGGTTCGGTAGTAGTTGTCGTAGCTTCTTTGGGTGTCTTGGGTGTCACATATCTGGTTAAAACCGTAGTGGGCTTGATCTTTGCTCCATCGGTCCTCAAAAAGCTTGTATTGGAAAAGTTGGCATTGTAGTAATTGGAAAAGTTAATTGTCAACAAATAATCCTGGTCTTTGGCATGCCAGCTATAGTCCAATCCCTGTACGTGACATTCGAATGTTACTCCGGCAGGATGACTATTGACTCCAGAATAAGTTTGGTCGAAGCTTCCCTTTGCCCGCTGACGCTGCAGCACGAAGTTTTGAAGCCTCCATGCAAAAGGTACGTTTTTTTTTTTTTTTTTATAGAATTTCGAAAAATTAGGCCCTATTTTTGTACCTTTTGTCTTCAGAATGTTTTGTGACACTGTCTAGGCAACAGATGAATTTCTTAAATGTTTCATTTATATGTTAGAGGAATCTTTCGCGCACCTTTCAATGCCAGTTGATGCAGTATACGTCGCCATTTTCCCGCACTATTACCAAACATCATCACTGAGTCATAGTCAGGCAAAAGGCCCATACTGGGTTCAAGGCAAAAGGCCTACCGGTGGGCTTTTTGCTTCAAACACTAGGCGTTATGCCTCGCTTATTTATATGAAGTAGTTTCACTATATTCCTTACGATCACATACTTAAATAGCAAAAATCCCAAGCTGTACCATGCTTTTATGCCCCAAGTGGAACATAGGCCATAGTCACAAAAACCACCAACTCCCTCTATTTAGGATATTTTTTTTTTACTTTTTCCTTGTGTACTGCACAGGGCTAAAATGCTATTAAATACCTTGGTTTGAAGATGCTTTCTGTTTCTATTACTGTTAATAAAACAAAAGTGTTTTGTTATTGTTTTCAGAAATGGTGACGAACTACAAGAGAAAGACGGAGAGGGGAAAATATGGGCATAGCATTTTGTCCGAAGCCTTGAGGGGTCAGCAACGGTGTTCCTTTAATCCGAGCCAGCAAGGAGTACGGTGTGCCTGCTCGAACACTTCGTCGTCACAGGGACAAGAAGGTGCTTGAAACTGGGGTGTGTGAATTTCGGACGATACAGGAAGGCCCTTCCCACCGAGATAGAGTGCCAGCTGAAAGAGCATATTGTTAGTATGCAAAGACGTCTGCATGGGCTGAGAGTGAAGGATCTACAGCGTCTTGCCTTTGAAATCGCTGAAAAGGCAGGCCTTCATCATCCTTTCAATAAAGAAACAAGATTGGCTGGGACTGCCTGGGTCCACAGCTTTCTCGATCGGCATAACCTTAGCATTCGGCAGCCACAAGCAACAAGCCTTTCCCGTGCAGTGGGGTTCAACAAGGAGCAAGTCCAGAATTTTTTTCGCCTGTACAAAGAGCTCCTGGACAAGCATGAGTACCCACCCTCACGCATTTGGAATATGGACGAATCGGGACTCTCAACTGTGCAGAAACCTGGGAAGGTCATGGCTCCAAAGGGTGCTCGCCAAGTTGGGAAGGTGACCAGCGCTGAGCGTGGGTCTTTGGTACATTTGTGTGTGCATGCAGCGCAGCAGGGGTATTTTTACCACCCATGTACATCTTTCCTCGAAAGAGAATGGTGGACTCACTGATGAAAGACGCCCCAACTCAAGCAGTAGGTTATGCAAGTCCAAGTGGCTGGACAGATTCTGACCTCTTTGTGAGGTGGCTGGAACATTTTGCGAAGTTTACCAACACCTCATGTGACAACCCTCATCTCATTCTGCTGGATGGGCATCACAGCCACAAAACACTGGGAGCTGTTGAATTCTGCAGAGAAAATGGCATAGAACTTCTGACACTGCCGCCTCATAGCACACACAAGTTGCAGCCTCTGGACAGAAGTTATTTCAAGCCTCTCAAAACAGCCTTCAACACGGAGATGGACAGCTGGATGGTGGCAAATCCCGGCAAGCGAGTCACCATCCATGACATTGCTGGCCTGTCAGGAAAGGCCTTCATGAGAACAGCTCTTCCTGACAGGGCAATCCAGGGATTCAGGACATGTGGTCTCTGGCCATATGATCCAAACGTCTTCACTGACGTCGACTTTGAGCCAGCCTTGATGACTGAGAATCTCCCAGAGGGTCAGCCCCCCAACTGCCTGCAGCCCTGCCCATGAGACTCCATCTCAGCAAGAAGATGCAAATGGTGACCCTCCAGGAGTCAGAAACCAGCCAACTGACCGCACCCCTGACCAACAGGCTGCCAATGTAGAGACTCCAGCTCATCAGGCAGACGTTGAGGTCATTACAACATCAGGAGACGGCCGGTGCCTGTTTAGAAGTCTAGTGATAGGCTTGGACAGAAGGCTTCAAACTGCCCAAAGGATGAGCATGGCAAAACTGTTGAGCACAGTTCTGCATGCCGTAGAGACTGGCAAGGCAGACGGTCTCCGGGCACAGGTCATCTCTTTCATGTGGGACAATTACGACGAATACAAAGATCTTGATGTTGAAACAATCAACGCAGATTTACCGCACTGGATTCGCTTTGGTTCCATGGATGAACGCATTGTCGCCATGGCCGACTCAAAATCCCTACCTGGTGAGCTTGAACTCGTGGCGACAAGCAAGGTCCTGGGAAAAAAAATTGTGGTTTTGGGCGCAAACAGCATGGTGATGATCCAACCCTACGGAGAAGATACCCTTCCAGACTGGTCGTCCAGTTCAGGAACATTGGCCAGAATGTTGGCCACTACGATTGTGTGGTGGACAGGTGGATTGACGAGCCTCAAGGTCCTACATCACAAGCTGAGATCCCTGAGGCGTCTTCATTCTCACCTCCACGCCCAGCTGATTTCCCAACCCCAGAGCAGCAGACACACCCCTGACCCCTCATCTTCATTTGTCCCACAAGAGCAGAGAGGACAGACCCCGAGGCCTCAACCTCCAGAAAAGAAGAGATTGCAGAACTGATCCATAGATTTTCTCCACTCCCAAAGATCCAGTCCAAGAGACCGAGATCAAGGAAGCAGAATCTGCAACAGTGTTGACTTCTTCTCCCTTTAAAGCCAGGCTGGAAGAAAGGCACTCAAAACAGACTGTCCAAAAGACGCGACAAGAAAAGAAGGCAAGCCAAGGCAAGTCAAAGAAGAAGAGGAAGCGTCGTGAACCTGAAAAAGATTCAGATCAGGAAGAAGAGGAATGGCCATGTCTGATATGTTTGTGAGCCCTATCGCAACAGCAGACCCCGAGATGTGTGGGTCCAGTGCCAGATTTGTCTCCACTGGGCCCATGAGGAGTGCACCCAAGGAACGGCTCAATTCATCTGTCCAAATTGTGATTCCGATGACTCTGAATAAGAAGAGACCTATGCCTACTTTTTTTTGCACTGGACTGTTTATTGTAGCCGAGTAGGTAACTCAGCAAGTTCTCATTTTTTTAACCTTTGGTACTGTATATAGGCTACAAGTGTTCAGATTTTAAAGTTCAACATAGGCCTACTTTGAATTTGCACTAGATGTTGCAATTACTTCCCTAGTCAAGTGTAACTCAGCAAATTTTACTTTTATACAACATTTTGTTTCTTTTATCCTTTGTTATGAACTTTAAGACTAAGAATTTAGATGTGCTGCATATGAAGAGGCAAGACGTCCTCGCTTGTAAGGCAAAACGCCCATGGTGGGCGATTTGCCCGCTCTCAATAGGCCTCTTGCCCAGGGCGTAGGGCAAGAAGGCCAAAAATAAAATTTTTGTTTTTTACCTGCTGTGTTTTTATCTTTTATTCTACCCAGATATGCTTGTGATATGTTATAGCCAAGGTACACCTCAATAGATCGCACCTATTTGGAGCTGCCTGTGACTTCAAATGGAGGAATGGTTGGAATTATTGCTTAAGGTGGGCTCCTTGCCCGCCTTTACCCTACTGTTTCTGACATAATCTTCCGATGTTCTTTTGGGAGTACTGGATAGTTCAGGGACTATCCAGGGCGTGGCTTCCAGGGGCTTAATGTACAGGTCGTGGATTTTCATAGTGCAGTGTTGACATCTGTTTGCACTGATCCTACAGCGACAACTCAGCATTACCCGCTGGCTCTCCCATCTGTATTTTGGTGGTAAAATCGCAGTTGTGTTTTTTTAGGATCGAGGGTGGCAATGGTAGGATTCGTGAGAGGGTAACTTCTTCTTTGGCAGTAGTAGGATTTCGTGGTGGTAACCACCTCTTCCTTGGCAGTGGTAGGATCAGCGGTGGTAACTTCTTCTTTGGCAGTGGTAGCATCAACGGTAGTAACTTCTTCTTTGGCAGTGGTACGATTCAGGATGGTCACTTCGTTGGGTGTGACAGGATCAACGATGGTAACTTCTTTGGGTGTGGTATAAAGTTTGCATTCTCTGAAAAGTCAATCGCCAGTACGTAGTTTTTGTTTTGGACAGGCTTGGAGTAGTCCACTCCCTGTGTTATACACTGAAATTTAACTCCTCAGGAAGATGGCCAACTCCAGAGTAGTTTTGGTTAAGTATGAATCTGTACGTACTGTTTCTGACATATTCTACTGATGTCCGTGTTGGGGTAGTGGACAGTTTAGTGACTGTCCAGGGCCCTGCTTCCACGACGGGTTTGATGTACACTACCTGGATTCTTTTAGTGCAGTGTGGACACCCGTTCTTGCTGACGGGGACATCGACAGATCATTGTCACCCGTGGCTTTCCGTATCTACATCGCCGCTAAAATCGCAGTCGTCAACCGCCACTGCCGTAAAGAAGAAGAACGAAAAAGCTTGTATAATCATCATACTCCCCAAGAATGATCCACGCGGTTTCCCGTTCAGAACTTTCATGGTTTCACTCTGCCACTGACCACTTGCCACCGCTATTTGAGCAGTTTAATGGGAAAAAAAGGGTGGGATGGAAAATAAAAAGGAGGAAAGAGTCTTAAAAAAAACCTGGGGGGGAAGAAAGTCCTTTTTCGTCCTTCTTCCCCCGCCCCCGTACGACAATAACTTCTACCCCCCGCCTCCCTTTAGTCCTTCTCCTCCTTTTCTTTGTCAAGAGGTGACATCGGCTTAGAATTTGTTTTTCCTTTATGGGGAAGTGCTTTTGCAGCGCAATATCCCAGAAAATCTTATTAATATCGTCATCGTCGTCATCGGGTGGTGGGGGTGGTGGCGATTTGTCATTCAGCATAGTTTTTGGCACATCAACGTTTTTTACACAAAGTTTTTGCCTTCTTCATGATTTTTTTTTTTTTAGAACTTCTGAACTAAGCAACTCGCCCACATTTCAAACCAGAAAGCTTTTATCACTTACAGGGGGGGGGGAGAACAAACAAGACGGAAAACAAACAAGACGGAAGGGGAAAGAATAAATTCAGAATAGCGGGGAGAAACGGAAAACCTTATAAATTTTTCAGTTCTTGTGTGTTAAGCACATTTTTCTTGCTGACAAAGGGAGTTAACCATGTCTAGCTACGCCCCCACCATGGCCCAGTATGTGACGGACGACGATGACACTATAATTTTGGAACTAGGACCCGGGTCCGCAAGCCCCCAGGATTTGGAAGCAGTATCCCAGCGCGTTGCTATGGCCTACCACATCTGGGACAACATCGACCCTCCCGATGGATTGGACGGTGAAGTCGTTATTACGAGGATGCAGGCAAAGTGCGAAGAGAACTCTTCGGTTTTGTCCCCTCTGTTCACCCAGATGTGCAAAACCACTATCTGCAACATATGTTATAACGTCTACGACGATGGTCCCCACTACCCCATGGCCATGGATAACGCCGCTGTTCTGCGAGAGGCGCCGGAGATTTTGAAGCGCTTTGGTGCAAAAGACTTTTCATAAATCCATTCCTGACATTTTACCCGGCTTTAATCAAGTAAATGCTATATTGAACCGCATGGTTCAAGGTAGCTTGCTGGACGATGCCGCTGCCATGGGCCACGAGAAATATATGGGATCGGATGCGCCCAAAGAATCCGAGGTGTTCAATCTGCATCACTTCAGCCCAACTTCTACAAGCTCCTTGTCGGAGTTACCCGAAGGTGTTGTGCAACGAATTGTGCACAATATATATACCTTGAACAGGGCGGCTTCGCGTAAGGTAAAGAGAAACACTCGTCGCCCTGCTCGTCCCAAGCCCACAACCAGCCAATAATGCGTTATAACTGTGTTATAACGACTGTCTTATAACGACTTTCTATTGATTGTTATGGATTGTGTTTACCATATTGGTAAAAGTGGTGATGACGCTTAGCTTCCTGCTGTGTGTGAGACACTTTGTAATAGTCCTACAGGACTGCTGTTTACAAGGTGAAACAGGACTACTGTTTACAAGGTGAGATAGGCTACCCTTGCAAGAGGGTTAATGTTGCTTACTCTTGCTTGCTTGTGTGTGTGTGTGTGTGTGTGTGTGTGTGTGTGTGTGTGTATGTGTGTGAAATGGAAAAAAAGACAGACACAGAGAGAAAAGAGAGCATACGAGAAAGAACAGAGAGAAAAGAGAGAGCATACATACGAGAAAGAAAAGAGAGAGATAGCGAGCCGTATGAAGACAGAGAGAGAGAGAAAAGAGAGAGCGAGCGAGCCGTATGATATGCGAGAGTAAAAAGATGTTATATGTTAATAGAGGGAGAGAGGGTGATAGAGGAAGAGAGAGAGAAGAGAGACGTATGATATGCGAGAGTAAAAAGATGTTATATGTTAACAGAGGGAAAGAGGGAGAGAGAGAAAGAGAGAGGGTGATAGAAGGAAAGAGGGAGAGAGAGAGAGAGTGATAGAGGGCTTGCTTGTTAATAAAAAATAACCCTGTAAACTAGTGCAATGTGTTGGAAATGTTTGTTTGTGTATGTGAAAGAGTACGAGAGAGAGAAAGAGCGAGTGACACTGAGGGCTTGGAAATGTGTGTTAGCGTTCATGGAATGTGCGGGGGGAGGGGGCGGGCGCTGTAAGTACTGTAAGTACTGAGTGGTGGAGAGAGAGGGGCGCCCTGTGTGTAAGTACTGAGTGGTGGAGAGGGAGAGAGAGAGAGACAGAGTGGGGAGAGAGAGACGGAGAGCGCAATTGCGCAACGGCAATTTGTTCCCGTTTAAGTGGCGTTTTCCGCACGGACCATTAACTGCGATGCACCAGCCTTGCACACAGACGAAAGCAGCCGCTGAAACGTTTACTACGAGAAACTGTGCAGATCTACGTGTGTGTATGTATATGTGTGTATGTGTGTGTGGCTGTGGGTGTATGTATAAACTCAGCTTCTGCGCACTGCTGTTAATGCTAACAACCCTTTTTTTTTTTCAAATAATACCAAATGTAATCTTCAGCCACAGACCTCATGAAACTCATTGTGAGTCGGTTATAAAAATATTGTTACTTTGACCACGTAGTTAAAGGCAATAAAATACATACAGATGGCAAGTCTGTTAATCCTGTTGCCTCATTCTCTCTGTCTTTTTGTTCAGTCAGTGAAGGGAATACAAACTAGGGAAGGGAAAAGTACAGGATCGCAGGAAGGAAAAAAAATGAGGGGAGGGAATTTTTTTTT
>JADBJO010023368.1:0-5000 GCA_016801955.1 Conus betulinus
GGTCCGCGCGCTTTCGAGTTCAAACATTTTGGTTTTGTTACTGCCTGCGTTGACCGACATCTGGTTTTGCTATACCAAACGGTCCTGCATCATCATGTCTCTGTAAATTAAACAGGAATCCTGGGCTCTGACGCTGACCAGGACACTGGCTGCATACAACAGCTAGACCCCACGCTTCCCTTCCTCCTAACAACCCCACGTCCCACCCCACACGCTTTCCCTCCGATCTCCCCCCCCCCCCCACCTCTCTCTCTCTCTCTCTCTCTCCCTCTCTCCTCTCTCTCTCTGGTCCTCTCCCCCAGCCCCCTTCGTGTTCTCCCACCTCCATCCCCTCTCATGTTATGATTTACATTCAGGCGGAACCATCAGTTTGTGGATTACTATTCAGGCATGACCTTCAGAGACAGCAGGTGGAGACAGTCATGATTATCAGGAGAGCGGTGGGACACGTGTTTGAGTTAAAAACCACAATGATCTTACCGTTGCAACAAGGAAACGTTTTCAGACTCATGGGAATAAGCAAAACACGCCAGTGGATATCTGGAACTCCAACTTGTACCCCTTCGTGTCTGGAGTCCGGTGATTGAACTCGCTGAGGTGTTTGTCTTTTTTTTTTTTTGTTCTTCATGTTTTGTGTAAATGCTGGATTGCACTTATTGGCCACGAAGCTGGCATAAAATCGATAACACACACACACACACACACACACACACACAACAACACACACCACACCCACAACACACACACACACATCGTCCACACACAACCACAAACACACACACACACGACACACACACACACACTAACACACACACACACACACCACACACACACACACACACTACTCTTCCTTGAGGAAGTGAAATGATAACTATAAAAGGCTTGGATTCTTTTTTGTACTCCCTCGATCCCTCAAGACCCCCACGCCTCGCCATCTTTACCACCTCCCTCCTTCCTACTTCCTCTCCCCTCCTCAATCCATCTTAGACTTCACCACCAACCCCCCCCCTCACCTCCCTAGCCACTTGGTCCGCTAGTGTCACTCTTTGTATTTCTTCGTTGTCATTATTTCTCTATTATTCAAGTTTCTTTGTTTTGTGATGATGGCTTGTTTGTAAAAACAAAGCAGTTTTCTCTGCTTATTAATGTTTACATCTGAAAACTAAAAATGTTGACTGACTTTTGACACATCTCCTCTTACTCTCTGCTCAGGACACACACGCTGTATGCCCTCTAACTCATCATCCTGTCACTCTTCGCTCTCTCTGCCTCAGAGCTTTCAAACCCCCCTCTCCTCTCCTCTCGACTTTCAATCCCCCCCGTCTCTCTCCTCCTCTCTCTCACCCCTCTCTTCCAGGTCTCTCGTCTTACTCTCTCCACTCTCTCTCTCTCTCTGCACACATAGATGAGCAAGAGAGGATCAGGGCGGAGGAAGGTGGTGAGTAGTGAAGTAAGCTAAACTGGATAGGAGAGACAAATATAAAACGGAGGAGTACAAGAGAAAACCGAGATAGTAGCCAGAAGCCAACAAACAGGACAGGCGTATCCTCCATAGCCCCCCCCTCCCCCTCCCCCCTCCCCCCCTTCAACCAAACACACGATGAAGAAAGGAAAGGCTGAAAACATGGAAATGATCAAGGAAAATACTGTCAAGTCTTGCTGGCTGCGACACAGACACTAGGAACAGGCAGAATGTGAAAATAAATAGAACATGCCCATCGAGTTTCAAAAGGTGGGTGAGGTACCTCCCAACTTCTGTTTTGGACTGAACTCCTCGTCATCCTTTACTAGAGACAAAATACACCGGACAAAAGGACCACCATCACAGGAGTGCAGATCACCAGAGACCAGAGATCTACCAGACGAAAAAGACACCCGAAAGGAGTGCAGAATAACACGGGACATGAAGACCAGCCAAAGCCCACCACCCTGGAACGGATGTGCAGAGCACTATGGACAGGAATACCAGGACAAAAGACCAACCTGAAAGTGAGTGCAGATCACAGTAACAGAGGATCCCCCTTGTCCTCACAGAGAAGAGAATGCCATCATCAGGTGAAAGAGAACCGTTGAAACTCTTCTTCTCGCTCCTGAAGGGGCGGTTAAAGCAGAGAGGGCGGAGGAGGAGGAGACGGGGCGGCAGGGAGGGAAGGGGATGGGGGGTGGGTGGGGGGGGGGGAGGGGGGGGGGCTAGGGTAGGGGGGTAGGGGGGGAGCGGTGGTGGTCGGGGCACGGGGGGAGGGGGTGGTTATGGGGCCGCATTTCCTTGGTTCTCTCCCTGTTGGTGATGAAGGAAGAGGAAAATAAAAAGAAGAAAGAAAACAAGAAAGGCCATAGTGAGGCCAGTGGTTTTGACCATTGGCCCACATGACTCATGTGAAAACGTGGTGGTGCTTGACATTTGCCAACCCTTGAGTATACAGATTAGTGCTAGGGTAAGTGTTTGTGTGTTAGGAAATCTGATTGATTACGTTATTGACCATTGCGTGTGTTCCAGATTGTCTTCCTTGAAATGATAACTATAAAAGGCTTTGGATTCTTTTTTGTACTCCCTCTCCATCCACCCCCACGCATCCATCATACCACCTCCCTCCTCCTACTTCCTCTCCCCCCTCATTCCGCTGATTTTCACTCTTTGTATTTCTTCGTTTTCATTATTTTATCATTCAAGTTTCTTTGTTTTGTTATGATGGCTTGATGTAAAAAAGCAGTTTCTCTGCTTATTCAATGTTCCATCTGAACCATGCCCCCCCCTCCCCCCTCCCCCCCTCAACCACACACACTATGAAGAAGGAAATGCTTGAAACATGGAAGGAGCAAGAAAATACTGTCAAGTCTTGCTGGCTGCGACAGACACTAGGAACAGGCGATGTGGAAAATAGAACATGCCCATCGATTTCAAAGGTGGTGAGACCTCCCACTTCCTGCTGCACGCCTCGTCATCCTTTTCTATGAGAAATACCCGGACAAAAGGACCACCCTGAAAGGAGTGCAGATCACCAGAGACAGAGAAATAACCGGACAAAAGAACCACCCGAAAGGAGTGCAGATCACTATGACAGGAATACCAGGACAAAAGGACACCCTGAAAGGAGTGCAGATCACAGTACCAGAGGATCCCCTCTTGTCCTCCACAGAGAATGCCATCATCAGGCTGAAAGAGAAACGTTGACAACTCTTCTTCTCGCTCCTGAAGGGGGTTAAAGCAGAGAGAGGGGCGGGGGGAGACGGGGCAGGGAGGAAGGGGAGGGGGTGGGGGGGGGGGGTAGGGGGCGCATTCCTGTGTTCTCTCCCTGTGGTGATGGAAGGAAGGCCAGTGGTTTTCTGACCATGCCCATGACAACGTGGTGCAACCTTGAGTATCCAGCAGTGGTAAGTGTTTGTGTGTTAGGAAATTCTGATGATTATCGTTATTGACCATGCGTGTCCAGATCGTTATTCCGCGCAATGTTCATCATGTTGCTTGCATTCACAAAATGTGTGAGGTCGGTATGGTGCAAATCAATAGTATGGTTATGATTTTAGCTGTGTGAGAGAGATTTTTACTGTCTCGGATTTTGTAACACCCCTCTCGTCCAGCTTATACACTCACGCGCATGCACGTGCGCGCGCGCACACACACACACACATACATGCGCGTGCGCGTACGAAGGCATACACACGCGCACACACACACACACACACACACACACCACACCCATCATACCACCTCCCTCCTCCTACTTTCCTCTCCCCTCCTCATCCATCTTAGATTTCACCCCACCACCTCCCTCGCCCTTTTCCGCTGATTTCACTCTTTGTATTTCTTCGTTTTCATTATTTTATCATTCAAGTTTCTTTGTTTTGTTATGATGGCTTGATGTAAAAAAAGCAGTTTCTCTGCTTATTCAATGTTCCATCTGGAAATAAAATTTTGACTTAACCCCCCCCTCTCTCCTCTCGCTCTCAATCCCCCCCGCTCTTCAATCCCCCTCTCTCCTCTCTCTCTCTCTCTCACTCTCTCTCTCTCTCATTCACACATAGATTGAAAGAGAGATCAGGGAGGGTGGTAGTGACGTAAGATAAACTGGATAGGAGAGACAAATAAACGGAGGTACAAGAAAACCGAGAAGTAGCCAGAAGCAAACAAACAGACAGGCGTATCCTCCATGCCCCCCCCCCCCCCCCCCCCCCCCCCCTCAACCACACACACTATGAAGAAGGAAATGCTTGAAACATGGAAGGAGCAAGAAAATACTGTCAAGTCTTGCTGGCTGCGACAGACACTAGGAACAGGCGATGTGAAAATAGAACATGCCCATCGATTTCAAAGGTGGTGAGACCTCCCACTTCCTGCTGCACGCCTCGTCATCCTTTTCTATGAGAAATACCCGGACAAAAGGACCACCCTGAAAGGAGTTCAGATCACCAGTGACAGAGAAATACCCGGACAAAAGGACCACCCTGAAAGGAGTTCAGATCAACCATGACAGAGAAACACCAGGACAAAAGAACCACCCTGAAAGGAGTGCCGATCACCAGAGACAGAGGAATACCAGGACAAAAGGACCACACTGAAAGGAGTACAGATCACAGTACCAGAGGATCCCCTCTTGTCCTCACAGAGAATGCCATCATCAGGCTGAAAGAGAGAAACGTTGACAACTCTTCTTCTCGCTCCTGAAGGGGGTAAAGCAGAGAGGGGCGGGGGAGACGGGGCAGGGAGGAAGGGGAGGGGGGTGGGGAGGGGGTAGGGGGCGCATTCCTGTGTTCTCTCCCTGTGGTGATGGAAGGAAGGCCAGTGGTTTCTGACCATGCCCATGACAACGTGGTGCAACCTTGAGTGTCCAGCAGTGGTAAGTGTTTGTGTGTTAGGAAATACTGGTGATTATTGTTGTTGTCCACGCGTGTCCAGATCGTTATTCCGCGCAATGTTCATCATGTTGCTTACATTCACAAAATGTGTGAGGTCGGTATGGTGCAAATCAATAGTATGGTTATGATTTTAGCTGTGTGGGAGA
>JADBJO010023368.1:15000-26654 GCA_016801955.1 Conus betulinus
TGTGTGTGTGTGTGTGTGTGTGTGTGTGTGTGTGTGTGTGTGTGTGTGGTGTGTGTGTGTGTGTGTGGCGTGCGTGCGTGCGTGCGTGCGTGCGTGCGTGCGTGAAGAGTGTGTGTGAAGAGTAAGAAAGTCGTTTGTTTTATTATTAAGATATACGTTTATAGCTCACAACCGTAGTCTCTGGTCTTAGTGAATGTCGACCATAAACTGCTTTTATATTGGAAATTTGTGTGAAGTACATTAAATGTATATGAACAGGTATGTACTTAATGCCCTTACGCGCACATGCCTGTTTGTTTTGCATAGACGTATGTGTCAGTCTTTGTGAGATGTGTGAATCTTTGCAACGTATGTGAGGTGCTTTTGGGTGAGCGTGCCAGCCCACGATGCTAACTTGATGATAATGATACCCACGCTTTGATAGACCTACGACAAGGAGATTTTTCTTTTTTCTTTTAAGATTTCGTCATTTCTTTATATGTATTTAAGAACAATCCTAAATATATTGGGCGTTACATGCTTTCTGTAACGCTGTTAAGTCTGTTAATCCTGTCATAATTTTTTGCCTGTTTTGCCATCTTCAACTATACTAAAGTTTTTCATCACTTTCTGATAGAAAATCTTTTGCCCCTCTTCGTTCACAGCGATACATTTCGTTTACTTTGTTTTTTTTTTTCTTTTTTCTCACTCACCTTGGACTCTGAACCTAAGAATACCAGATACTCGGAGGGTTTGGACATCAAAGAGTGATTTGAAAGTAATCGTAATATTTATCTTTTGTGTTCAAATATCTGATGTTTTGTGTTTTCACGAATTTTGGAAGCCTTTTTTTCTCAAGGTTTTGGTTTTACAGAATCACATCAGACTATAGTTCTGGCTGAAAATGTCCATTCCCGGGCACACTTATCTCATGAGAATTGCTAAGCATTCCAAAGATAATAGTCTGTCAGCATAGCTTCCCTTGATCGCAGCACAAATCATAAAGGGACTGAACCTCGTGATACCCATAAGAATTAATCCACGTGGATACGGACTCATTTTTAAAGATGTTAACCAGCTTTCTTCGGTTTTATATAGATAGAAATCCAGCGGAACTAGTAAATCCGACTCATGTTTTCACTTAACTGGCAGAATACATTTCTCTGTTTGGGGATGATATCATACTATCAGCGGACTTTAAAATTGACATACTAAAAAAAAAAGAGGTACATTTATAGGAATCATTTCGACGTTTCTGATCGACTAGTAGATCGACAAGGGTAACTCTCACCTCACTATTCATCGTATGTACATCACACACACACACACACACACACACACACACACACACACACACACACACACACACACACACACACACACAAACACACACACACACACACACACACACACACACACACACACACACACACACACACACACACCACACACACATGACGGCCACCCTGTCTACAGTTGTGATAACACTTACTGGTGTGATTAACTGGTCTGAGACAGGAGTCAAACTTCCCCAAAGCAGTCATGTGTTTCTAAAAAAAATGTAATGAGGCTTTACTCATTTTTATAAAGACAAGTCTTTGCTTTGTTTAAGTAACTTTTATACGGTTTGAGTTTAGAAAATTACCGATCTTGAGGATATCTACTATCACCTTTTGTTTCTTTATATATTTATGAGTAACATGTACATTTCAAAACCAAGCGAATTAAAAGCAGCCCCAGATTACCTTGGCATTTGAAAGATTTTAAAAAAAAACAAACTAAAATCAACCTTAGAGACAAAGAAATTAGTTCATGTATCTAAAGTACACAGTACAAAAAGGAAAAAAACAAAACGAACAAACCAACAAAGAAGACTGACAAGAACTAGCTCCATCAAAAACTAATAGCAGATTAGATTCAAACGCAATCAATCTGGTGAATATTAAAAAGGAAAAATTTAAACAATACAAACAAAGTCTAAATCAACATTCCTAGGACACGCTATTGCTGAAAAACGTAGTGGTTTTACGGTACGTTTGTGGTTGTGTCAACTGTGTGTTTGTGTTCCCTACACCCACTGTTCTTATGAGCTCACCTTTAGATACTGGAACAGAAGGTTAGTAATTAACGGCAGACAGTGACAGTGGTGAACGTACCCAATATGTGTATTCGCTGACAGACTCAGAAAACACAAAGTACATAGGGAAAGAACTGTGAGAACTTGGTGGAAGTTGTCACAAGTCTGGAACAAAAAAAGTTCTCACTCTGCCCAAGGCCACAGCTGCTGGCACAGTCAAAGACAGGCGCTGCCAGAGCCAGGAGTCGACAGGGGAGCTGGTGATCTGTGAACCTGCTGTTATGTCTTCTCTTGAATAATACGTGTGTGTGTGTGTGTGTGTGTGTGTGTGTGTGTGTGTGTGTGTGTGTGTGTGTGTGTGTGTGTGTGTGTGTGTGTGTGTGTGTGTGTGTGTGTGTGTGTGTGTGTGTGTGTGTGTGTGTGTGTGTGTGTGTGTGTGTGTGTGTGTGTGTGTGTGTGTGTGTGTGTGTGTGTGTGTATGCTTGAGAGAGGGGTGAGAGTGAGGGGGGAGACAACGTAGGGAAAGAGTGGAGGGGATGTTTATGTTTCCCTGCACGTATCATTCAATGTTTTTTAGTGTACATTGGTCTTATGATGGTATAGCTTATATCCTTCAATCTGATTTGTTTCCTTTCTTTCTCTTCAATCTTAAACGATCGTCTGTTATATTGCCATGACGTCTGGAGCCTCGCGAGGGACAGGCGCCACTTTTTAAAATGAATTAAATCATCATTACATTAATTATCTGAAGATGAGACACACAGCGACATGGCGGCACCAGGGGCACGTGAAACGGGGAAAAAAAAGCCACAAGTTCCCAACAAATCAGGCGCTACAAGAACATGGAAAAGCGAACCATGGCATTCACGCAGGTATACTGGGAGGGAGAGATTGAAGACGAGTATGAGTCTTTTTTGTTTTGTCTGGGCCAAGAACTGCTGTGATGAAATGAAGATCAACTAAATGTGAACGCCTCTGCTCAGGTTGCGGGTTTGATTCACGTTTAGGCACACCACAATGTCTCGGTGAAAAACAAAACAAAACATAAACAAACAAACAAACAAACGAACAATCGAACAAACAAACACAAAATCTTGAACGATACAATTGGTAAGTATAAGAGGCACTAGAACTTAAAGCCTTTGGTGGTCGGGCACACCACATGCCACAGTAAAAACAAACAAACAAACGAACAATTAAGTCAAGTCAACCAAGAAACACTTTATTATCTCCAAAGAAATTAAGAAACAAACAAAAACAAATCTTGAAGGACAGAAATGATAAGTATAAGAGACACTAGAACTGCACATCTTTGGTGGTCTCTGAAGTCAGTTCGGACGGTCGGAACCTGCTGCCGACACAAGTTAGGATAGATGCCCAAACCTAGAGCCATAGCAGCTCAGAGCACACACACAGTCTGCAACGCATAGAAATGTTCACAGATCATGCAGGGAGAGAAGTGACCCAAACTAATGCAGACTCTCTCGCATCGCTGCAGAGATCTGCCTGCCATGCGTAAAATGGCCCGCATCTCCCCAGACATCTGTTTGACCTACTCGCAGTGACAGTGAGTCTGTCACCTATAAACATTGAGGCAACTGCCTAGCAACTTCGCTGAAAGAAATAAAAGAACTGACCTGACAACTGTCTGTCAGTTTTAGGGGCTATACCTAACAGGCAGGGTATCAAAGGCTATTAGGCTATCAGACGCTGTCAATCTATCAGGCTATCAGAAGCTATCAAACTATCAGGCTGTCAGTAGCAAGCATGGAACAACATACAGCTGTGGAGAGGTGGGGGGGGGGGGGGGGGGGGGGGGGAAGGGCTGCAGGAGGTGTCCCTTCATGGGCCCTACAAGAAGACACAGAGAGACAAGGAGACAGAAACTGCCTTCAAGGACAGCACGTGACAGATCACAAGACAACGCTGAGATGGGACAGACCACAAGACAATGCTGAGATGGAACAGACCACAAGGCAACGCTGAGATGGGACAGACCACAAGACAACGCTGAGATGGGACAGAACACAAGACAACGCTGAGATGGGACAGACCACAAGACAACGCTGAGATGGGACAGACCACAAGACAACGCTGAGATGGGAATTAAAAACGGCTGGTAAAACTGAAGAAGGACTCGTTGGAAATTGAAATCGAAAAGATCACTGAGAAGGATACCATTTCCAGACTTAAGCCAGTTTCACAGCTGCTTACGTCCCCTGTGCTAGACATGCCCAGGAAAAAATGGGGATATGTGAAAAAGTTTGAGTATTGAAGAAGCTGAACAGGAGAAATACAGTATGTCATCATTCTAAAAACGAATTCCCTTCCAACAGCATTTAGTATGGTGACGATTGCACCGTGACATCGGTCGACTTAAATATGCGTGAAAATGGAGTGGAGTGAATAAAAGAAAATGTTCAATTAATTTCCTCGGAGAGGACAGGCCTGGCAATTTGGCAGCGTGCCAGATGATGCTGCATTAGCCACATGACAGCTGACCAAACTGCTGAAATCTGTTTCGCCACTCTCAGAAAAAAAGGAACCTTTTTCTTCCTCTTTCTCTGTGTTTCTCTCCTCTCAGCAGACATATGATTGTGGCGTTTTTTGAAGTGTGAAGGACACTTTAAACCTGCTAAGATGTTAAAAAAAAAAATGATGTCTTAAGAGAGGTCGGACCAAATCAGCGTTTTTTGAAATCACTATTCCTTCATCTGCAGCACCATGTCTGCAATTACAGTGTAATTAACTGCTGCACCCTCATGTTATAGTTAATGAGTGTTTTAAGATCCAGAATAATTTCAAAAAGAGGAAATCGCCACTGACCAAAGTTTAATGGATGGACATAAAAAAGTAGAGATGGAGGCCAAGGAAATTCAAATTTTTAGGTTCAGGTGTCTGACACACTTAAGGTGAAATTGAGCCTGATAGAATATCACTTCAAGAAGTGTCTTGAACACACACACACACACACACACACACACACACACACACACACACACACACACACACACATCATGAGTTCTAACGAAACGGCGAAAGAGACCGTCAAAAAAAAACGCCTTTCAAACTGAGAGCAATATGGAAGTGGAAGGCAAGATACCGTTGTCGAATATGTCTGTCCAGTGTTCGATGTCCTCTCAGACCAAGGTCGGAACTCTGCCACCACATGCTGTCTCTAATGGAGACATTTGGCTGGGAACTGTGCACTCATGGGTGAGCCATTTTTCAAATCGTCACAAATGGCGGGAGAAACTGAGATCAGGTATTTTGTCGCTAGTGATGTTGGGTGAGAACGATCAACTGAACAACGGCGTGAGAGAAGTGGTACCAGGAGAAAAAAAAAGAGCTGACAAATAAACTGGTCAAGATACAGTTCAGACTGTCAATACACGTGCAACTGATTGTTTAGGCTCAGGATCGGCGCTCCTCCTCAACATACCTGGAACTGCACGTAGGTGGGGGGGTGGTAGAGAAACAGGGGACAGCATGACGTAAAGAGACTTAGATACCGACTGCTTAGTGGGAAGGTGTGTGTGTGTGTGTGTGTGTGTGTGTGTGTGTGTGTGTGTGTGTGTGTGTGTGTGTGTGCGTGCGTGCGTACGAGCGTACGAGCGTGTGCGTGCGTGCGTGCGCGCGCAAGCGCATGCGCGAGAGTGGGTAAAGTTTTGCAAAGTAAAAAGCTCTCAATCTAATAACTTTTAAGAAATCTACTTTCCTAGCTTTTTGTTGACGTTTGGACTAAATGGAAGGGAATTTCAGAAACTTTGCTGGAAGTGAGTGCTGGAGTACTGGGATGCTTTTAAGTTGATGGTTTCGTGCGTGGTATATCAATGTATTTATATATTTTTCTTTGAGGAATAAAACTTTTACTGTAAGAGGGAAAATCATCTTAAAAATCAAATCCTTACTTAGAGAGGATTGTTTTGAAACATGAACGAAATACATCCAACAGGTGGGGTTCAGAAATGATACCAAAGTATGACAATCACATCGAAACAAAACAGGAAAGATGGTTTGACTTCGAACCATGCTGCTCTTTTGAAGAGCAATGCTTCAGAATAAATTAGAAAACACTGGTAACGGAAAAAGTAGCAGTCTTTTTTCGATTGAATATATGTCTTTTATATACAACAGAATAGATTAGAAAACACTGGTAATGGAAGAAGTAGCAGTCTTTTTCCGATTAAATATTTGTCTTTCATATACACAGAATAAATAACACTGGTAATCGAAAAAAGTAGCAGTTTTTTTTTTTTCCGATTAAATATACGTCTTTCGTATATACCGTAAAATAGATAACACTGGTAATTGAAAAAGTAGCGGTCATTTTCCGATTAATATATGTCTTTCATATAGAACAGAATAAATTAGATAACACTGATAATTGAAAAAGCAGCAGTCTTTTTCCGATTAAATATATCTTTCATATACAACAGAATAAATTAGATAACACTGGTAATTAAAAGTAGCAGTCTTTTTCCGATTAAACATATGTCTTTCATATACACCAATCAGACCAAAAGATAAAACGAGCCGTTCATGGAAAAAAGAATAAAAACACGACACGACTGTGCCTGTTTCTATTGAAGCAAAGCTTGAATAGTGGATTAAAAGAATGTTCCTGTACACTGAGTGATGTTCATCTTCAGAGTCTGGAATAATTTTTTGTCCTGATGCTGACGCCACAGTCTAGGAATGGGCCTGCAATGGGACCCTCTCCAGGGAGCGATGGCTCTTGGCAGATTCACAGTATGTCGTAAGTTACTTGCAGTTGAAAACTACTTCTGTTTGTGTTGCAATGTTGTAAGACACTTGTCGAGAAAGCGTGTTGGGCATTTGATTGATTATACCATTGCAAGCGCCAGAACAAGTCACCGTGGTACTGATCATTCCAAAACATACAATGAAACCATTGTTTTGCAGTAGGCGGTTTGTCTTTGATCAGAACATCTGGCTGGGTGCCACCCACATTCCTGGCAAAGGACAAATGACTGCAGGTCATGAATCAAAGAAAGTGAATGATGATAGAGAGAAAATGCTGATGGCTGCAGGACTTTGGAGTGTGTCGTCTCTCTTTCGGGTTATCCCATCAACTTCTTTGCCTTCAGGCTCTCTGTCTCTCTCTGTCTCTCTGTCTCTGTCTCTGTCTGTCTGTCTCTCTCTCTCTCTCTCTCTCTCTCTCTCTCTCTCTCTCTCTCATACACACACACACACGCCTCCCTCTCTCCCTCCCCCACACACACATACACACTGCATTCATTTATAATTTTGTGTGTGTGTGTTTTTGCCCAGGGTCCTAGTGGGTTTGATGTGTGTTTATTTGTAAGAAAAGCGTGTCGACGGAAAACAGAACCGTTGTTGAAGATTTCGGAAAAAGAGGTATTGCATGTTGAGCAGTGAGCAAAGGACACATCAGGACTGGTTTAGGGCCTGTGGGATAGTGGGCAAACAACACATACATGAGGATTGGTTTAGGACAGGTGGGATAGTGAGCAAAGAACACACAGGCATTGGTTTAGGACCGGTAGGAAGGCCTAACCCAAACTGGTTGACCACACCGTGTGAAGAGGCATTGGCGAGGGAAGGTGTCAGAGGTTAATGCAAAGTAAAGAACGCGCCTGGCCTGCGTTGGGCCCAGCACACCTCCAGATCAGATGTGACGACAGAGAGAGAGAGAGAGAGAGAGAGAGAGAGAGAGAGATTAATGGAAGGTAATGTTGCTTCTAATAGCCCGGCCGACCGAAAAGGGCCATATCAGGGCTGTCACCGCATGGTGGAAGTCAACTCACAAGTCATTAAAAAAAGAAAAAAAAAACTCGTTCACATAACCATTTAAAATAAACCTTCTTAAATACGAGAGAGCGAGCGAGCGAGCAAGCGAGAGAGAGACAGAGAGAGAGAGAGAGAGAGAGAGAGAGGGGGAGAGACAGACGGAGAGAGAGAGAGAGGGGGGGGGGGGGGGGGGGAGAGAGACAGACAGAGAGAGAGAGAGAGAGAGAGAGAGAGAGAGAGAGAGAGAGGGGGGGGGGGGGATGAAGATTACTATTCCGTAGATAAGATGATTTTTTTAAACTAATTCAAATAAAATGGTTTAATTTCTTTTTCGATTTTTTTCAGGGACTTTTCCGACGAATGGAGTAGAGGGACGAGTAATCTTTTTTTTTTTTTTTAATAGAAAGTGGCACAAGCACAGTTTGTGTTTTAGTGTTATGTCAACATGAGGCCTAGCAGATGGAAACGATTTTGTGGCTTGCTGAAGCAGCCCAAAACTAGGAGGGGAAAAAAAGAGAAGAAAAACACTATGAAAGGTCTGTGAGGATCTGGGAACTTTGTAAGACCTATTTGTCTGGCACTGTTGATGCCAGATTTGGAAAGAAAAAAGTCTTGTCAGAGCCCACGAAGACCTATCAATGTGTTGAACTACGTCCGTGTAATTATGTGAGGCCACAGAAGAAAGACGTTTTATGTAAATAATGTAAAAGGTTAGTTTTGTTGATGAAAAGGGTTTTTGTATTGTTTTGTCTGACTGGTTGTTGGTCGACGTTGTTGCATGAACGAGAGTCTGACAGTGCCAGAGTTTTGTCGCGCCAATGACTCAGGCCCTATTTTTAGAATTCCGTGATTTTTATGACTTGTATAACGCTGTTTTTATACTTTTTTTTTTTAATATTCCTCTTAAAATAGAGCCCCGTTTTTTTAAAAAAAAAGGTCATTCTTTGCGTGTTTGTGGTTTTTTCCCCTTATTAATGTCTGTCTGTCTGTCAGTCTCTCTTTTTCTCTTTTTCTCTCCCCCTCCTTCTGCCCCTCCCCCCCCTCTCTCTCTCTCTCGCTCTCTCTCTCCCCCCCCCCCCCCCCCTCTCTCTCTCTCTCTGTTACATTGCATAATAGTAGATGCAAGAAAAATTTAAACAATTGAAAGAAAGAAATCAAGGAAGAAACAAAAAAAATGTATAGAAGATACAAGGGGAAAAAGTAATTAAAAGAAAGAAAGAAAGAAAGAAAGAAAAAAGAAAAAGAAATGATGATAATGAACCAGAAAAGGAAAGAATGTGTCCTAGGTTTGTGTGTACGTCTCCGCTGACGTGGATGGGCTCTCTTTCCGATGCCAATAATTATTTCTTCAACCCCAACCCCTCCTTTTCCTCCCACCCACCCACCCCCCCCCTCCACCCCCACCCTAACTCCACCTGCCTCTCCCTGTTCCCTTTGTGTTATCCTTCTTGCAGGGATCTCTTGGCATTTGCTGCACCTTGGATCGATGTCCTTTTGTAACCTCTTCCACCAGCATGAGGTGTGGCTGACATTTTGCTTGTGCACGAGCAAGGGACAGTCGGCCCTCTGTACATTTGTCTGTGTGCACACGCATGGGACTGTTAGCCCTCTGTCTGTTTATCTGTGTGCACGTGCATAGGACTGTTAGCCTTCTGTCTATCTATCTGTGTGCACGTGCATGAGGTTGTCAGCCCTCTGTGTATTCATCTGTGGCATTGGTGCCTTTACCCCCTCCGTCCCTGATCCCAGAACCTCTTACGTCTGTCTGAGTCCCAGCTTGTCCCCCCTTTGCCTGTCCCCATGAGGCTGCCGGGGACTCTTTCAGTACCGATAACTCTTCTCCCGCCTTCCGCAAGTTCCCTGCTAGTTACTTCCTCTTTCCCGTTACTCTCTTTGGCTTAGCATTTCTTTGCTTTTTCTTTTCCTTTTTTTCTTCCTTTTTTTTCCCTTTTCTTTTTCTTTTCTTTTTGTGTGGCCTTTCTTCACATTCGGTCGACTGCATTTCCACCTGTGAGGACCATTTTCTTTTCCTTGTTCTGGAAAACTTGTATTAGCTCTCTCTCTCTCTCCTCTCTCTCTCTCTCTCGCTCTCTCTCTCTCGCCTCTCTCTCTCTCTTCTCTCTCTCTCTCTGAGCAATTTTTGACGTGCCAACGGTTTTGTCTGGCATTTAGATAGTGAAAATTGTAGGCTACATACTGTCTGGCGTGAATACGAACTGTCCATTCTGCAGTGCAGTTTGCCCGTTCGCCCGTTTCTTCATGTACTTTTCTGTCCCACTGAAATGTCTTGGCTTTACTGGAGAGCAAATCTTTGGGGGCTTTTTTTTTTGTTTTGTTTTTGTTTTGTTTGTTTCTTTGTTTTTGCATTGTGTGGTACATATGGAGGAATGGATGTGAGAAATTGTGGCGAGGTAACTATCAAATGTCCTGCAGACATAGCCCCAACTGGAGACAGAAAACTGCCTGTCATTATTTAAGGGGTTGGCGTGTCGCTTGGAGATCTAATTAGTGGAAACAACTCCACTGGCATGAGAATTTCATGCAAAAGGCGGCGGAGCTGCTATGTAAATTGACAAGAAAGGGACTCCCGGCTGGAGGTCGTGGGTTCGAATCCCATCAGAAGTCATGTGGGTTTTTCTGCCCACCGGCTCCTACCCAGAGTTGAGTTTGCTGCGGACTCAGTTGGGAAGACTGGGACCACACAGTCGAGTATCATCCACTTAATGGATGCGTTCTGAGAGTGTTGCTCAAATTTCCTGACCAACACTGCAGGTGTCTGTATCTCTCGGCCTGGTTGACGCCGGGATATATTATGAAAGAAAGCGTAGAGTACAGCCCTGTCATGTAGTCTCAGACCCGAATGGAAATCCGTAGCATCATCTTAATCATCCTCATTCTCATCGATCAGCATAAAAAAGTCTCAAATTCTGTGGCCCTTCATGCCCTGCTCTCATGGTGACCTCAGTTTCGATGTCCTCTCCACGTCTGTGGCCTTGGTTTGGTTCCGTCGGGTCACCGGTATCGGCGAGTCCATGGGGGCTGTCGTTGGACGGACGTGGTGGCGCCCTCCGGAGGGAGAGCTCACTCACGCCGGCTCCGCGACTAAGCAATTATTGTCGTCAGTAGGGGGCTTAGTAGGTGGTGTCCTGCGTATGTTAGATCAGAACAGGCGCCACTGAACACCACTGAGTGACTCGGCAGCAGTGCAGTGTGTCTCCTCCGGTGGGTTGCCTCTTGACGACTGACATTGACTGCTCCCTGTGGATTGCCGGTGCGGGGGGGCTGCGGCGGGGCCGACCGGGCCGTGGCTGTGGACAGGGTGTCGAATGAGCGGAAACACCCGATATCAAAAGAAGTTCTATGACAGACAGAGAACTCATGAACAAAAAACAACCTTCACACATGATAGAAAGTGTTCCTCATCATGATCAGAAGCTAAATTCTTCCCGTAAAGATCTTTAATTTACTTCTCAGTAAGCATCACCGTTGTCACCAACTAAGTAAAACAAATTCCAATAGCTCTTTCGAGGAATGAGGATTGGACTGCTGTCAAGTGGCATTTAGTAAGATGATCAATCATCACAATATCTGACTCCGTGCAAGCCGTCATTTGATTGGACAGAGCCACTCCTGTAGGGTGTCAAATTTACGCGCACGAAGCAAGGGAGGTAATTTGGTTCTTGTCTTCCTAAACGCCTACGTAAATAAAGGTCACAAAAAACAACAAACAACCAACAACAAACAAACAAAAAAGCCGCTCTGGAACTGGTTTCCCGACACGTGTGTGAACTCATTGTCCCACTCATCTTTAACATATTTTTCA
>JADBJO010023369.1:2500-26653 GCA_016801955.1 Conus betulinus
CAAACTGGGATGCCCCTTAAAGTTGCTTGCAATCCTACAACTCCACACAGGACAGATGGGTGAAATCAAGTGCAAAGGTGATTACTCTGAAGAATTCGCAATCAGCAATGGAGTGAAGCAAGGCTACGTATTAGCCCCTACAATCTTCGCGATCTTCTTCAGCATGATCCTGAGAGAAACAAAGGAGGATTTAGACGAGGGGATTTATATCAGATTTAGGACCGAAGGCAGCGTATTCAATTTACAAAGGCTTGTGGCCTACACGAAGACCTCAGAAGAAGCTATCCTGGACCTGCTCTTTGCAGATGACTGTGCCCTCCTGGCACACAGAGAAGAAGCTGTGCAGGTAATCGCAGACCGTTTTTCACAGGCAGCCACGGCATTCGGTCTGACTTCAAGTCTGAAGAAAACTGAAGTCCTCCACCAAAAAGCACCAGGGACCGCATACACTGCTCCCCACATAAGCTTGATGGCCATCCCCTTAACACGGTAGAACATTTCACCTACCTGGGCAGCGTCATATCGAATGACGCTACGGTGACCAAAGATGTGGACAACCGCCTCTCAAAGGCAAGCAGTGCATTTGGCCGCCTCCAGAACAGAGTATGGAAAAAAACACTTCTTGCGACTCTCCACAAAGATGCAAGTCTACCGAACTGCTGTACTGTCCACACTGCTGTACGGATCAGAGGCATTGGTGCTGTACCGGAAACAAATAAAGCGGTTGGAGCAGTTCCATCGGAGATGCCATGGGTACAAAGTGGAAGGACTACGTAACGAACATAGAAGTCCTAGAAAGAGCTCAACTGCAAAGCATCGAGTCAATGCTCATGCTAAAACAACTTCGCTGGGTAGGGTACATCACCTGGATGCCTGACACTCGTATGCCAAAAGCGGTGTTCTATGGGGAGTTTGGTCCAAGGCAAACGCAATACAGGCGTACAATAGAAAAGATTCAAGGACCAACTGAAAAAGCAACTATCCCAAGCAGACATCAACCCCAAGACCTGGGAGCAGTCAGCGTCAGATAGAGGTAGCTAGAGAGCTTCAACGCTCAGGGGAACCCATCACTTTGAGGAAACCAGACGTTTAGAGCACACAGGAGAAGAGAAGGAAGACCCAGGTCCACAGACCAACAACGCAGGCCAGATCTTCACCTGCAAACAATGCCACAGATCCTGGAGATCACGAATTGAACTAATTAGTCATCAAAGGGCGTGCCACCCAACTATGGTGGGAACTTCCCACTAATCTTCACAAGCGAAAAACTAGCCAATCAATCAATCAATCGTGTGTGTGTGTGCGTGTGCGTGGATAGGACAAAATCATCTTTACTGAGCGGTAACGAATAAGCTTCTTGACTTTTTTCGTCTTGCTCTTACACACACACACATATATATATATATATATATATATATATATATATATATAAACCATCCTGAAGAGAGCAGCACTCGAAACAATATTGTAGTTTTAAAACTTCCTTTTAATGAGATTGTCTCTCCCCCCTTGGAGACTATAAGCTTGCTGAAGGTTCATTTTGAGAAGTATTTATTATTCCCCATTCACCCACACAAGCACATACTGTTAGTTAGACAGAATTATCTACCACTGCAGACATGAAGGCTTATCATCCCCTTATTTCTACAATCTAAGACATAAGAGCAAGCTTTGTTTATAATTCAATATTCCTTGCAGTCATTGCAACACCAAGATGCTCTGCAAGTTGCTGGAATGGTGCTCGGTACTTACCCTTGGAATTTATTAGTTTATATATATATATATAATGCTGAACAATTAAGTAGTGGGGGAAAAACAAGTGCAGGTTAACAATTCTTCCATCATTACAGTAATGATTTGGCAAAGATTTGAAATTGAGAGGAAAAAAAAAAATTTAAGATGAAGTAAATAGGAAAATGTATATCATAAATAGGAAAACCCTTTCACTAGCTGCATGAGGAAACTATCGCAATCTCTCTCGAAGACAGATCTATATGTATTGCCTGTTCCGCTGAATCGGACTCATCAGGGAGACACGGCTGATTGTGTCTGTGCTCTTGGCGTCAGATAGAGACACACCACAGTCCATTATTCTGTGGTGTTTCGACCGCCAAGGGTTCGAAAAAGAATCTAACAGCAGCACCCCCAAAGCAGCCAGTGAAAGGTAGTAGAATTAAACAAAACGAAAGTGTGGAGAAGAAAAAAGTTGTTGAAAACTAAAAACACTACACAAACAGTACAAAATGTAAGGGACAATCTTTGAGCCTATGCTTGAGGATCCATTTAAGGATGCAAGGGAGATCAAAAGATACGGAACAGTCTGAGTGGTCAGCTCTGCTGTTCAATAACCCAAGCATTGTCAGCGGCTAAGAATTGTGTAGAACAACCTTTCCTTGGAGATATATATATATATATATATATATATATATATATATATATATATATATATATATATAAAATAAGCTAATAGATTCCAAGGATAAGTAACTGAGCACCATTCCAGCAATTCACAGAGCAGCTTGGTGTTGCAATGACTGCAAGAAATATTGAATTATAAACAAAGCTTGCTCTGATGTCTTACACTGAAGAAATAGGGGGAGATAAGCTTTCATAAATGCATGGTAGATAATTCTGCCTAACTAACAGTATGTGCTTGAGTGCTCCCCTTGGAGACTATAAGCTTGCTGAAGGCTCATTTTGAGAAGCATATATTATTCCCCATTCACCCGCTCAAGCACATACTGTTAGTTCGGCAGAACCATCTACCACTGCAGATATGAATGCTTACCCTCCCCCTATTTCTGCAGTCTGAGACATAAGAGCAAGCTTTGTTTATAATTTTATCATATATATATATAATATGAAATCAATTCATATGGGGGAAAAAAGAGAAATCCACAAGTACAAAAATAAACAAACGTTGAAATGTTCCAAATACCGCGAGTGTAGTAGTACTTTTCTTTAATGTCTTTTCAATGCGTGTTTAAATGTTGTGTGCATGATATGAGACAATATTAATAATTCAGCATTTTCACATTAGAGTAACTGTCTAACTGGACTACAAATTAAAGAAAAGATAACTTTAAAAGCGAACTCTAAGTCAAGGAAAATATCCGAAAGAGACATGTGCCTGATAATGACGGTAAGTATGCTTGAAGGGGCAAACAACCAAACAAGACATGAATGCTAGTTAATCTTTTCTCGCCACAAATACATTTTGCGTTATTACTGTACTTGTTTTTTAAAGCATCAAGTTTTATTCTATAGTATATAGAAATAAAATTTCTGTATTGATGCAAATTACTTATTTTAATATTAGGGTTATTAATAAAGCTTTCAAAACATAACAGCTGAGTGTTATTTGCATTAATAGCTAGACCTTGTTGATTGTTTTTTTTCCTGAATCGACTATAAATTGTTTGTTTTTAACATGTTATATCCCTCTGTAAAGTAAGATGCAAATATAAAGGCGTCACTGAGTTTTTCATTCCTAGCACCTCTTTTTGCTTTTCTGTCAACAAGTTCATTGCCGAAAATACCACAATGTGATGGAATCCAACAGAATGTGACTTCCGTTCCTTTGCACATTAATACATGAATAAGATGACATATTTCCTTTAAAATGGGATTATTTATTGAGTGAGTTAGAGAACTTTATAGACTGTAGAACAGACATCGAATCGACCATAAAGACCACTTTAACAATTGAGTGTGGTAAATCAATTAAATAAGATAAAGCCATAATAATGGCTACCATTTCCGCAACATAAATTGATCTGTGCTTTCCAATATAATAAGTGTTTTTCCACTTTTAGTGAAGGTATTACAAAAGCAGAACCTGCCTGATTAGTATGTAACAAGGAGCCATCAGTGTATACTTTAAGATGATCTGAATATTTATTTATAGTATGCATTTTTACTGTATATGACAAATATTTGGTTGATCGTTTTTACTAACATCTGTATAATCAAGATCAAAATTTGCTCGGTTCCTCTCCCAATCAGGAAGAGAATTAGATGTCGTTTTCAACAGAGAATCAAGACTAAATGGCAGATTCTTCCAAAAGATCTGCTGTATAGGAACCAATGGTGGAAAGAGACACAATCGATTGAGCTCTTTTAGGATAATGAGACTCAGGCTTCACAGCAATTTCAATGCTATTCACGTCTTCATTTGAAGAGCATTTTATTTCGAAACAGCCAATTTTCTGTATTCGTCCAAGGATAAAACATCAAGTTCTCTATAAGTTCGCATAGTAGATGCATGGAAAGGAACACCAAGACACAGTTTATAGGCCTTGCTATCTATACTTTGCAATTTTTTGTGACAAATATCTAGGAGCACTGAAGAATGCCTCTTGTGCATAAGATAGTTTAGATCTAATCAGAGATGTCACTAAATGCTTTAAGATTTTTGCATCCTGACACCAACTTTGCTGGCTAATAATTTTTTGGGAAATTAAGGGTTTTCCTAGCTTTATTTAAAAGATATTGTATATGATAATTCCACGTTAGTTTAGACGTCAAATACACTCCCAAAAATTTGACTGAAGATTTATATTCAAGAGCAACGCCATCCAGTTTGAATAAAGGCAGCTCAGTAGGATCTGCACCATTAATAAATAAAACCATATATGTTTTTTTCACTAGAAAATATTAAACCGTTATTAAACATGTATCTACTAAGACTGTCAAGATCAGCTTGATATAGTTTTCTGTAATGGTTTATTCACGCTTAGTTGTGTTTTTTCTTAATGAAGTATTTAACCATATGCATAAATCATCCGCATATCGTACTACTGTAACGTGACTGCTTACATGTTTCGGAAGATCGCTCATCAGAATATTAAACAACATTGGAGCTATTACTGAGCCTTGTGGAATGCCCATTTGCAATGATTTAAAACCAGAATATATATTTTCTACCCTGACTTGCAGAGATCTATTTTGTAGGAATTCTCTGATATAATAATAAAGATTGCCACTCAAACCAATTGTCTTTAATTTAAATAATATTTCATATGCCAGACCTATCAACGCCTTTTTTACGTCGAAAAGGTAGCTAAAACACTTTTTCGTCTAGCGAACTGATATTAATTTGTGTTGTTAATTTAACGATGTGATCAATTGTTGACCTACCTTTCCGGAAACCAGCTTGGTTATGTGGAATTATATTATTTTTATCACAGTAGTGAATCAGTTTATTCAACACTATTTTTTCCATAACTTTTGAAACAAGGCTATTGGCCTATAACTGTTGACATTTGTAGCAGGTTTACCTTGCTTCAAAACAGGAATAATAATTGACTGCTTCCAGACTTCTGGCATACTACCACTAGACCAAATTTTTTTTTAAAGATCGTCAACAGAAAACAAATGAAATTATCTGGTAAATGTTTTATCATTTCGTTTGAAATCCCATCTATCCCTACCGACGAGGTTTTATTAGCTAGCGAAGAAAGGGCATCATTAACTTCATGTATAGTTATAGGGGCATTAATATAATGATCATTATTAGAATGTGGCTCATTTAAAGCATTACTTTTTTCTTCTATTTCTCTTTGTCTTCTGCATTGTGGCAGAAGACTTTCTGTGTGCATACTCTTAGAAAAACTATCAGCAAATGCTTCCGCCTTTTCCTCAGAAGTTGGAAAATTATTATTTTCCAGTTTAACAGGGTACCCAGGAAGATTAATTCCTTGTTTTACATCTCTAAATTTTTTTCCATACTTTCTGAAAATCTTTATAATGAGAGACTTGTTCAGCGCAGAAAGATGACCAATATAATTGTTTTGATTTGGCCACTACCCTATTAGGATGTGTGTTTGCATCTTTCATTTCTTGATGTGCCTTTTGTAATCTGTCAAACAGACTGTTAGGTTCCCCCATTTTTAGGTTTGTCTCCTTTTCTTTTTTCTTTACCTCAGACTTTATTTTAATGTATTCTTTATATTCATTTTCTTGAATGTTACAGCTTCTTCGCATTCTTTTGTCCACCACACATTTCCAACATGATTACTGTTTTTGATATTTCCACATTTAGGAATAGATTCATCCGCAGCCAACAGTATCATGTCTTTGAATTTGCCATAAAGAACATTTATGTCCTCACTGTGTCATCAATCCAATTTACATTTTTTGATGAAAGAATGGAAGAAAATTTTTGCCAGTCTGCAAATTTATAATTATATTTGGTATTTTGTCTTGTGGATATTTTTCATGCTCACAGATGTTCTTGAGCGAAATTTTGAGTGGCAAGTGGTCACTTCCAAGTGTGTCTTCAAGCAGCTGCCAACAGCAGTCAAAAGCTAACTGCGGAGATATTAAAGTAAGATCAATGGCACTGGGTCTATGAGTAGAAACATCTGGGAATCTCGTGACACTACCATCGTTTAATAAACACAAGGAAGAGTCTACAACATTTTCAACAAATCGATTGTTTGTTGTTACTACAGAACAGTCTTTGTCCCAGAATGGACACAGTGGGCATTAAAGTCACCACCGACCAGCCATTTTTCAGAGATGCTTGAAATGAATGTAACCATTCAGTATTACGATCATTTGGCCCTTTTGGCAAATAGACAGAGACAACATTTTTAGAATGTCATTGTCTTTAATTTTCACACTGGCTGCACAAGAGTATAAATCCGATTGATCCTTTGGAATGGTGATGGACATAAAGAATAGGCAATGTCTTCTTCTCGGATGTAAATGGCACAGCTTATTCTTTCCTTGGAATCAGATACTTTATTGTGTACTGGGGGATAGTAAAATTTTGATAATCTTGGAAGCTTGAGTTTGCACACATTTAGTGATTTGCAAAATTAGAATGTCATAATCTGTATTGGCAAGATGTTGGATCAAATAGGATTCATTTGTCCAAATAGACCTAGCATTCCACTGTAAAATTGAAAGCTTGTTTAACGACTTATCAGGCATGGCTTCACACAAGGGGATAATATGTAAGAAAGAGAATTAAAAAGAAAATTATAAAAATAAAAATAACAATATCTGGAATTCAGACTACAGCATAAAAATGAAGTACAATTTAGAACCGGCAATAGGTGAACAGCAGGACTAGTACGCGATGTGTATCAGAGTCAAAATGCTGATGTTGACGCAAAACTACAACGATACTTTGCAGCCCGTCTTTTAGTTAATACCATTGTTTAAAGCCGTCAAACATATTCCAGCGCCGCCCAAGATGATCTCCAACGAATAAAGGCTGTTCTTCAGGGCTCCAGTAGTAGCGCTGGATGGGAGGCTGTGTGAGAAACGTCTGGCGGTTCTCTTTGGCTTGGTTCAGAAGTGATTCCTGACATGTCTTCCAATGTTCCCTGCAAGCACACTCGATCCTCTGACGTTCGGGTGAAGTCCATCCTTCAGGGTCATGTAGCTGGCTTTCAGATTGTCGTGAGCATTGAACGACACGTTCTTGATGTTGAACAGGTCCATGGTGGTTAGTGCATTAAAAAGCTGACGTTGGACCTCAGTTCAAGTTCAGCGTCCTGGACTGGAGCAATCTTACTCACCATAATCTTTATGTTGGGGTTTTCACTGGCAAAGTCTTGTACGCATTTGCTGAAAGTTTTGCTGCTTACCTTTGCATCTCCATTCTTGATGTCATTCAGGCCACAGTGAACTACGACCGCATCTGCTGTTTGTTCAGTAGGAGAATGGACCTTTTCAAATGCCTGACGATCTCTTTTGTGGTATAAGTCTTTTGGAGATCTACTTGAAAGCCAAATGAACGCCCTAATCTTTTTGCATTGATCCCTTTAGCAATGGAATCATGAAACATGAGAACCTTGGGGAAGTCACAATTACTCTCACTTTCGAACGAGTTTTGACGTTGTTTTGGGAACCGAGGATTACCGTCACAATTGAGATTGCCGTCATCACTTCTGTTTGATGTTCTTATGCTTTTTTAATTCATTTTCCCTTCAGATTTTGCTTTTGCATTTGATGCACCGGTCGTTTTCCGATTCGCGGAACTAGCGGGAGTTGCCTTCATAGCGTCAGCATAGCTACGATCCGCAGTATACCTGCAATCCGAATCATCTGTCTGCGTTTGGCTGTTCGTGATCGATACCTTTCGATCTGCTTTGCAATCCGAATCATCTGTCTGCGTTTGGCTGTTCGTGATCGATACCCTTCGATCTGCTTTCGCCGTAAATCTCGATGCTTTCGTTAGACTCGAAATGAGAGTATTTTGTTCTGTTACGGTCGTTTCAGTCTTGAGATTCGGTCACACAAATTGGAAATGATATTGCGCAGTTCCATTATTTGACTTACGGTGCATCCTGGGTCCTCTTGATGATCCGTCGAACTCGCTTCACCGTTTTCTTCCTCCATTTGCGCCTTGCTGATTTTGTTGAAGGTTTCGATTCAAAACTTGCTTCAGCAAAGAACAATCTTCTTGAGGTTTTTTCAAGGGTTTAGAAGTTTCTTTGCTTGCTGTTGAGCTAGCGCGACTTTCCAGACTCCTTGAGCGTGTGTGCTTAGTCATCGTCGTAGAGTTTCGCGAAAAAACCCGCACAGTTCTGCCTTCAGTTGTTTTCCTGTGTTCGCCCACCTTGTTGTGTGTCCTACCGCGAGTGTGTGTGTGTGTGTGCGTGCGTGCGTGCGTGCGTGTGTGTGTGTGTGTGTGTGTGTGTCTGTCTGTCTGTGTGCGCGCGCGCGCGCGCTTGTGCGCGTTTGTGCGTGTTTGTACATGTGTGCTCGTGCGAGCGCGTGCCGGCATGTGTGTGTGTGTGTGTGTGTGTGTGTGTGTGTGTGTGTGTGTGTGTGTGCGTGCGTGCATGAGTGCGCGTGTGTTCCACCACAAGACTTTGAAGAGAGTTGAGCACATCTCTCTCCAGTTGTACAGTTTTTTTTTTTGTTTGTTTGTTTGTTTTGTATTGTTTTGTTTTCCAGATAAGATGATGACTCCGAAGAGCAAATCATCTGTCCTGTCTTAAGCAGGGAACTGGTCCTAGGCCCCATGGATCACAATACACATTATCGATTAACCATTAGGTAAACCAGCCCCCTACTCCATCTCACCAACCGTACGTTTTCATGCCCATCTTGCCTCGAATTTGAGAAGATAGGAAATTGCTCGCTCTTCGTTTTAATTGTCCTGTATGTTGTTTATTTGCCTGAAGAAGACCCAAGAGGTCGAAACGCGTCATGTTTTGTCTTGTAATTTGTTCGTCTGTGTTTATTTACTTTGAATTCCTTTAAGATTTGTTTCGATTTCCGCCTGCAGCCACCTCACTTTGAAACTAACATACAAATACAGAAAGAGAGAGCGACAGAGAGAGAGAGGGAGGGGAGGGGGGGAGAGTGTGAGGAAGACAGACACAGAGAGAGAGAGAGAGAGAGAGAGAGAGAGAGAGAGAGAGAGATTGCGAGAGCGTAAGCCCGTAGTCCCAGATGAAAAAAAGGTGGGAGAAAAAGGGAGCAAAACAGGCTGGAATGTGTATGTGCGCGCGTGCGCGCGTGCGCGTGCGTGCGTGCGTGTGTGTGTGTGTGTGTGTGTGTGTGTGTGTGTGTGTCCGCGCGCGCGCGCGCGCGCGCGTGCTGGTCTGTTTAATGCAGAAATAGATTAAAGACAGACAGTGAGCGTGCCCGCGCGCGCACGCACACACACTCACTCACTCACACACACATACACATACGCACACACGCGCGCGCGCGCGCGCGCACGCACACACACACACACACACACACATACATACACACACACACACACACACACACACACACACACACACATTCACACACACACACACACACACGCACGCACGCACGCACGCACACACACACACACACACACACACACACACACCTTACCACCCACCTCTATCAGCAGTAAATGCCGGGTACACTGCACATTTATCAACTTACAGTGTCAACCGTCCTGTTTTTCCACCACTCTGGCACCGGACTCACTGCTTTCCCCTAGCTCTCCTTCACTGTCTCTATCAGTGCTCTGGCCGCAAACTGTGCGTGTGCTGCTCTATGAAAATGCCATGAAGTGCTGGGAGTAAGCTACCACTGACAGTGCATAGCTTATACTCTCGCTAGGTGCGAACGAATGCGTTTTGTTTCCCGTTAATCTGGCGTACCAGGGACCAATCAGAGGTGGGTGGTAGTGTGGAGAGATGGGTTTCCAACATTTAAAAAGGCGGGAATGGGGAGGTTGGGGGAGAGGATGGAGCAATCCTCACACAACAAAATCGTTACACATTGCTTCAAATTACTCACCGTCTATCACCCCGCAGTCACATGACTTTTGCCTGCGGTCTGAAGGTCGTGAGCTCGAACCCCTCGCACAGTACATTACAATACAGTGAACTTCATAAGGTTTAACTTTCCTAAAAATATCAGGTGTCCCATTGGCTCAGTGGTTAGTGCACAAGTCATTAAGTGGAAAATGAGCATGTCCACAGGGGCATGGGTTCGAATCCCAGCCATGGCTCGTCCCAAGATCGGGAAAAAAAGGAGGGCAGCAGAGGGACATCCGGAGTCATGAACTGGGTGTGGCCCAACCCCTCTAGAGTGTCAGGAGATACGGGCCGAAACACTTGCTTGAAAGGGGGGGCTTCTCTTCTGACGACTCTCTGCTGCCACGCTTTCCACGAGTTTTCTTTCTACAGCACGATACAATACAATACACTTGAATACAATACAACGCTGCAACATAGAAAGGTACAATGCAGAACCGTTCAGTACTCTATACTCTTTGTAGTTATTTTCTGTGTCAGATCTCAGTGCTCTGAATGTTCGGGTCCCCCTTCCAAGGGCACATTTCTTATCGTTTTTGCACAGAGCTTGATTATCTCCAAAGGACAGTTTAAGACAAACTCAAACAGTTGCTGTGGATATATCACGATTCTGAGTGATTTTACTCCCAAGTTTTATCAAGTTAAGTCAGGAAACATAGAGTCACCATTTTTCGACGTAACTGGGCATCCGGCTCGATTACTGTCTAAAGCGCTTCTAGTTTTCTTGACTGCGATGGCGTGTGGATTTATCATAGGTGGAAGCCGGCGCTTTCTCAAGAACGTCGAACATACAATAAAAAGGTGAAATAAAGAAGGCTCCTGCTTTTTTTTCCAAAGTGCGTCGGGATTTAAATGTGCCCTGACGGCGTAAGCTTTCTGCACATGCGTTGTGAGCATGATTCGTTTTCCCTCCACCCAAAGGGAACTGATGAGTGGCTATGGAAGAATGGGGTCGTATGGAGGCTAAATGTAAGACATCACCGCACACAGTGCCTGTTTCAAATTCACGTGGGGTCACTTTTACTGGAGCAGTGAACGATGCTGACGTAAAGGAGACAGGCGATGAAAATCCCGTGCAGGTTGTCACTGCCATCGGTGTGGATGAAAAAACGTGTTAGCACACACCGACACACAGTCAGCCAGTGTGTTAAATGTGGATTCTGTTTTTGAACGTAATGATTTGAGTGATGCCTCTTCGATCACACATAGTGATGTAACGTTATCCGACATGAAATTTGATACACCCGAAGCCATGTGATATGATTTAAAGAGAGAAGAAAGTTTTGGAGAAGAAATGTGTGATCGTTAGGGATGAGTGTGGTTGTGAGAGTATGCATGTTGACGAAAAAAAACAACAGGGTTGAATGTGGCAGTGAAAATGAAATAAAAAAAATAGTGGCGATGACTGTGTATTTTGGAATGGGATTATCAATGGTGATGATCATGTAAATAAGAAGTGATAATAGTTATGTGATGCCGAATGAAAATTCCAGTGTGGCTGACTGTCTGATTACCAGTGTGTCAACAACAATAGAGACTCAGCGTCATCGTCTATTTCAACGACCGAACCTAATTTAATGACTGCGACTGACCCTAAGACTGAATTTGATTCTACGACTACGATTGAAACAGAAGAACACGGTGGTGATTGTATGACAATGAACACATTTGTAAATAGGGTATCATTTCTTCATTGGAACATATGTGGATTATTTCAAAAATTGGATGACAGAGATTTTATCCAGTTTATTTCTTCCTTTGACTTTGTTTGGTGAAACGTTTGCTGTGGCGTTTCAGTCCAATCTTTTTTCAAGACTATGGATTATTTGTAAAACCAGCTGTAAAATTTACAAGACAGGGACGGGCCTCGGGAGGATTAGTTTGTATGGTACGTAAAAGTCTTGTCCCGTATGTGTGCACCAGGTGGATTGTGACAGTATGTATACAATGTTATTTAGATTTGATAAAGAATTATTTTGCTCTGATGAGCCTGTCCTACTTGTGTGTACATATGTCCCTCCAGAAAATGCACCTTTCTACACACTGCATGGCTTTAATAATGGCATTGAAATGTTGGAAGAATGTATTGTAAACAAGGTGTTATCCTTCGATGATGCTGAGATACTCTTATGTGGTGACATGAATGCAAAAACTGCGAATACTTCTCCAGGTAATGTAGATGATCGTGATCTTTATACTAATTTCAAGACTGCAGACAGCAAATACAATAGATGTTCTCAAGATAAGATATTAAATGTATATGGGGAAAAGCTTCTTAGTATGTGCACTGTGCTAGGATTGACAATTATAAATGGAGTATGTAATGGCGATCTCGAAGGTCGTTTCACATACATTTCGGATGTGGGGAGTAGTGTGAATGATTATTTTTCTAGTGTCTACAGATTTTTTGAACTAATGTGTAAAAAAGATGACTCTAAATGTGATGGAAAGATTTGATTCTGATCGTTTTACCCCTGGTATTGTGCATTGAAATGCCAAATGAACGGTCACACACCAGTTTTGCCCCTAACGTAAATGTTAACTAGTTTATTGTTAAATATTGCTGGAATCAAGATTACAGTCAACAGTTTTCTTTAAGTATGAATTAATAAAATGTTCTAGAAAGGTTAAACGCCGCTGAAAATCTTATTTCTGTGGATGTTAATGAAGCTCTGAACTTGTTTAATATAACTATCAAAGACCAAGCTGAAACAATGAGGAAAGTTGTGCCTATAAATAAGAAATTTATACAGAATTGGTTTGATCAAGAATGCAGAGTAGAAAAACGAAAGTACGTAGATTATTCATAATTTTTCTGAAGACAATGGATAATGAGGATAGAATATTGTTCTGTATAGCGAGAAGGGAATATAAACATTCAAATAAAAGGAAACAGAAAGAACATAATGATCTCCTATTGAACGATCTTCTGTCTTCGGGTAATAATCAGCAATTATTTTGGAAAACTATTCACAAGATTTCCAAAAAGAAACTACAACCTGCAAATAATATTCCGACGCAAGACTGGTTCTTACATTCTAAAAATCTTTTGGATAAGGACGATTATGAGTCCACTGAGACTGACAATGCAATAAATAATGAAGAAACTTCTTATGACAGACCAATATCCAGAGGGCAAATATTAACAGCTATTAAGAAATTAAAGAATGGTAAAACTGCCGGACCTGATGGCGTCATTGGGGAGATTTTTAAGCATTCTGGTGCGACTGTTCTAAGATTTTTAGTTAAATTGTTTGATTATCTTTTTGACACCGGGATTTATCCAGAAGATTGGAAAGAATTTATAATTTTACCTCTGTTTAAGAAGGGGGAGATAAATAATGTAATGATTATAGAGGTATTTCGTTGTGCAATGTATGTAATAAACTCTATAGTTCTGTTATTAATAATAGACTCCATGAATGGATATCTCAGAATAATATAACAGGAGAACATCAAGCAGGATTCAAAAAAGGTTATTCTATTGTTGATCATTAGTCTATAGCTGCAATTCAAAAACAATTTGTAAACAACAAGAAGCTGTATGTGGCTTTTGTGGATTTTGAGAAAGCTTTTGATTCAGTTTCACGGAAACTGCTGTGGCCTGTTTTTGTTGAAAAATGGAATTCAAGGTCAATTGTATCATTGTGTGAAAGGTATGTATAAGGAGGTGACAGCAAGAATTAGAGCGGCAGCGAAATTATCAGATTTTGTCAAATGTATGACAGGGTCAAGCAAGGGGATGTTTGTAGTCCTGTTTTATTTTCTCTGTTCATAAATGAATTGGCTTTGGAGATTATTCAAAATGGACGGCATGGTGTTATACTTTTGATATCTTGGAACTGTTCGTCTTACTTTTTGCTGATGACATCATTTTATTGTCTACAACTGTAGTTGGTCTGCAAAGACAATTGAACAGTTTGTATTCAGCTGCTACTAAATTAGAATTAAAAGTTAGTATGAACAAGACCAACATTATTGTGTTTCTTAAAGGTGGTTATTTAGCACGTGATGAGAAATGGATTTATGGAGGTGAATACATGGTTGTAGTCAATGCATACAAGTATCTTGGGTTCTATTTTACCACAAAATTAAGTTTCACCTTTGGATGTCAAAATCTAGCAAATAGAGCAAAGAGAGCAGTCACAGTTATACTTAGCCAATCTTACAGTATGGAGCAGAAATCTGGGCTTTTGAGAAAGAATGTACATTTATATGCTATGAAAAGATTTTTGAATGTAGACAATCGAACACCAAATGATCTAGCTTATGGCGAACTTGGCAGATATCCGATTTATATTAATTTTTTTTTTTAAATGCATTAAGTATTGGTTGAAAATAACCAGAATGGAGCAAACCAAGATACCATTTAAAGCCTATAGGACGTTACGAAATTTGGATTATAATGGTAAGAAGACATGGGCTACCACTGTCCGTCAGTGCTTAAATTCATATGGCTTTGCGTATGTTTGGGACAACCAGGGCGTTAAAAATATATCAGGATTTTTAAATGTTTTTAAACAAAGAATGATTGATTGCAGATGGGCGAGACTGGCATGACCGTATCAACAACAGTGACAGATTTGCACAAAACAGACTGTTTAAAACAACGTATATGATTGAGCTATACATTAAAATGAAAATGGACAGGTATATTTAGAGTGCATGACTAAGTTTAGATTTGGTATCTCTGACATAGCTTGCCATCGGTTTAGATACAGTGCTTTGAATGAAAATGGACTGATATTTTGGTTATGTTACCAGGCCAAGGAAGATGAAATACGTTTTTTATTTTGCTGTCCTGCTCTCAGTGACCTTCGAGTAAAATTTATTAAGTCAAAGTATTATTTTGATCCTTGTATGTTTTAGAGTCAGCTTACTATTAGCAACAAGAAATGAGTGAGTCCTCTCTGATCTTGCTAGGTACATATACGAAGCACAAAAGCGAATACGAGCGATGTATTCATAATAGTTTTGCATAGTATGTATGTGTAACTGCTTTTTTCCATTTCATTTGTGAGAATTCTTCTTTATTCATGTGTATTACGGGTGTCATCCCTTCAGTATGGGCTATGGCCTAATCTGAATAAATCATTCATTTATTCTCTCTCTCTCTCTCTCTCTCTTTCTCTCCCCCTCTCTCTCTCTCTCTCTCTTTCTCTCTGTGTACGTGTGCGTGCACGCGCGCGCGCGCGCGCGTGTGTGTGTGTGTGTGTGTGTGTGTGTGTATGTATGTGTGTGTGTGTGTGTGTGTGTGTGTGTGTGTGTGTGTGTGTGTGTGTGTGTGCCCATGTGTGTGTTGCTTTCTGTCTGTTCACTCTACCAGCATCCAGCCATTAAGCACCAGTCAACCACTTATTACATCCACCGATCAATGAACCAAGCAGCCAGCCATACACTTATCCCACCACCTTAAGCATTCAGCTGCCACACAAATCATCATCACCCATTTTGAGAAGGTAGCTTACTTACTTATTTATTTTCACATACACACACAATGGCGCGCGCGCGCGCGCACGCACACACACGCGCGTGCGCGCGCGCGCGCGCGCGCGCGCGCACACACACACACACACACACACACACACACACACACACACATTTTTAAACCTACCTTTTCTACCTAGTTAGCACCGACATTTCGTTCATCGATCCTAATCAACCTGGTAAAGCGACAAAAGCTAACAGTTCAGTGGAGCAGAAAATCGCTTTGGCCCGGTTAATCGGACCATTCCAGAGAACCAGCAGGGACAGTGTTTGGCAATAGGTTCATACTGGACTGTCGTACTTCATACTGGCTTGTCGAACTCACGGATCGTTGATAATGATGGAGGAAGAGACGGGAGAAGCAGGGAGAGGAGGCTGTGCTGAAATGAAACTTTATTAGTGCTGTACGTTCTCTGCATGGTTGTGTAAGTTTGGAGTAACAGTCTGTCTCTGTCTCTCTCTCTCCCTCCCTCTCTGTCTCTCTGTCTCTCTCTCTCTCTCTCTCTCTCTCTCTCTCTCTCTACACACACACACACACACACCACACACACACACACACACACACACACACACATACACACTGTTACACTGCTAAAAATGCGCTGACTTCCTCAGTACAAGGTAAGTTCATTACTAGCATATAGCTTGTAAGAGTTCGTTGTAGATCCTGTGGTAGGTGTTCGACTTGCAGACGACAAAATACACCAGGCGGTACTGAAACGAAGAGGATCCTTACATTTACAAACGTTGAAGAATATAGGAACAAAAACAAACCACTGACCTTCACGTTCAATAAATCGTACATGCAGCAGTAACTATTCTACTAATGGCAGCTTCTCGTCGACTAGACTCAAACTCAATGAAGACTTCTAGACTAGAACTCTTCAATAAATTCTCTCTCTCTCTCTCTCTCTCTCTCTCTCTCTCTCTCTCTCTCTCTCGTCTATGTGTGTCTCTCTCAGTCGCACAGCTCTCATTCTTTTTTATGATATTGAAAGAACATTCTCGAACCTACTCGATTATTCTTATCTAGAATATTCTGCATATCAGTAAGCTTAACCACTGAAATCGCGACGACCGTATGCAAATGTAATTCGGTCAGCTTCTGCAACATTCTCGAACCTTCGGCAAAGCACTAGCAACTTACGGAACCCTGGTGAACATTCTAACATAATCTTGAATATTCCAATCGTATTATGTATCGATCCAAAAACAATACTGGGCAATTTGGCATACATTCACTCTCCAAACGTTTTAAACAAATCAACAATAGCACTACATTGACCGAAAATACAAAGATCTAAAAGCGATGAATAAAGGAAGCTTGCAACACGTCATTATTGCTATGACGTCTTTCACAAAAGTTCCCCCTCTCTTGTCTCCCTTTTAAATTGTAACATAAACCCCCCCCCCCCCCCCCCCCCCCCCCCCACTTAAAGAAATTTCCCAAATTTCTAAAAACCTTTACAATTTAAAAGAAATGTCAAATGACTTTAAAACAAAGATCAACTGTCAACATACACCCAGTTCAAAGTGTACAACAAGTACAAGTCTCATTTACTCATGCATGACTTAAAAAGTCCGCAGCCAGATTGTCTGTGCCTTTTACATATTCAACTTTCATATCAAAATTCTGAAGGTACATGGCCCAGCGCATGACCGCACTGTTCGCAAACATGGCATATTCTAAAAAGGATAAAGGTTTATGGTCAGTACGCAATACAAAGTGAACCCCTGGAGAAACGGTTCAAACTTTCGTACTGCCCACACAATAGCAAGGCACTCCTCCATGGGTCGCATACCTCCGCCCTGCCCTGGATAGTTTCTTGCTGGCAGAGGAGACTGGGAACAGCTTCCCGTCATGTTCCTGCATGAGGACTGCACCAACGCCCTCGTCAGAGGCATCAGTGCTGAGCACAAAAACGTCTTGTTAGGGTCAGGCAACCATAGCACAGGTTCCTTGGACAGAAAGTTCTTCACAGAGTTGAAGGCTCGGTCTTGTGCCTCTCCCCACTCCAGTTGCTTGGGCTTCCCCTTGCACAGAAGGTCCGACATTGGAACAGTCACAGTTGCAAAGTGAGGCATGTATTCTATGTAGAATCCCACTAAGCCAAGAAAGGACCGCAGTTGTTTTTTATTGTCTGGGGACGAGGTGCTTCCAGAATTTTTGTCACATTGTCCTTGAGCACCCCTTTCATTCCTTCCTGGAGACGGTGACCAGTGAAGTCGACATCATCTGCGCCAATAACACTTGCTGGGTCTTGCAGTCAAGTTGGCAGAAGACAGCCGTTTGAACAGCTTCCGAAGAATTTCCATGTGTTCTCTCCATGTTTTGGAATGGATCAGGATGTCATCCCAGTAGTATATGACACCATCCATGTTGCCCAAGAGTTTTCTCATGCCCCTCCTGCGTGTTGCTCCAGAATTCTTCATACCGAAGGGCATTCGGAGGAACTCGTGTGTCCCCATCTGGAGTCACAAATGCAGTCTTTGGGATGTCTTATTCTGGTAGGGGGACTTGCCAATAACCCTTGCTGAGATCGATCTTGGAAAAGACTTTATCTCCACTCAGTCAACAGCTGTAGGCATGGGTTCAGGATCTAGGTAAATCAGCTTGTTGAGTCGCCTAAAATCGATGCACAATCGGTTAGTACCATCTTTCGTTTTGACAACAACAACTGGCGACGCGTATGGCGACCCTCGGGAGGGTCCCAGTTTCAGCATGTCTTTTATGTCTTCTTTCAGTGACTCTCTAGTAGCATAAGGCAATGGGTAGGGCTTTGATCTGATAGGCTTGGGTGATGTCAACTTCACTTCATGCTGAATCAGATCTGTTTTTCCTGGAAACTCGGTGAAGATACTTGAATGCTCCTTTAACAGTCCCCATATTTCTGTTTGCTGGTGGTGGTTCAGTTGTGACTCAACAACTACACTGTCAATAGTTTTCCTGGGATTTGAAATCATTCAGTTCTAACAATTCTTCATCGTTCACAGAACTTTCCTCATTGAAGTTGTCATCATCACTGGATGGGTAAGGTGGTTCCCATTCTTGGAATTCAGCCGCATGTGCATCTGTGTAGCTGGCTTTTCTTCCCGTTCAAAGTATTTTTTGAGCATATTTGCGTTGAAAATCTTCTGCTTGCCTTTGATTTTTCACTTCATAATCATTCAGTCCCTTGACTGCTTCTACAGGATAGGGTCCTTTCCACTGCATCAGCAGCTTGTTATTGTCAGTAGGAAGCAGCACAAGGACTTTCTCACCAGGCTGAAATTTCCTGACCTTGGTCTTCCGGTCATAGTAGTGTTTGCTTTTGCCTTGGGACTTTTCTAGTTCACTTCGGGCTAACTGTAGGGTATCTTCAATGCGTTCACGCAGCTCAAAAACATAATGATAGCTGTTCTTGATTTCTGGAGACTCCACTTCTTTTGTCCACAGTTCTTTCTTGCAGGATGTGCATTGGTCCTCGTACAGTCCGGCCGTACAGTAACTCAAAGGGAGAAAACCCAGTAGATTCTTGAGGGACTTCCCTGTTAGAGAACAACAAGGCATTGATATATCTGTGCCATTGTCATGGTTGGTCGGCACACAACTTCTTCAGCATGGCCTTTAATGTTCCGTTGTACTTCTCTACCAGGCTGTTGCACATGGGATGGTAGGGCGTGGTGGTCAACTGGCGGACACTGAGCAGACGAACAACCTCCTTCATGCAATCAGATACAAACTGGGTCCCTAAATCACTTAATATTTCGTCAGGTACACCCAGTCTACTGAAGATGTCAATCAGGGCATCAGCAACGGTCTCAGTATCGATGCGTTTCAGTGGGACTGCCTCAGGATACCTGGTGGCATAATCTACCAAAGTGAGGATGTATCTGTGTCCTGATTCACTGGCTGGCTTGATTTCTCCTATGAGGTCGATGGCCACCCTCTTGAAAGGTCTGTTAATTAGTGACATCTTCTCCATAGGTACCTTTGGAGTTCTTCCTTTAGGTTCAGTTTTCTGGCATACGTCAGAGGATCTGCAGAAGCGAGCAACATCGCCCTGGATACCTGGCCAGTAGAAGGCTGCTATGATTTTGTCCGTGGTCTTCTTGACACCCATGTGGCCTCCAAGGATAGAGTCATGCGCAAACTCCATCACAGGTTTCTGTAGACTAGCTGGAACAAGAACTTGGCAAGTGATTTCACCCCCATCAGTTATACCTTTTTTCTTGTACTGTCTGTACATGACACCATTTTTTTCTTCACAAAGGATACCTCGGTGTAACCCCTGGTCATGGCGTCTCTTTTGCTGGCATATTTTTTGCAGCGAAGGGTCAGCTTGCTGTAACTGGATCAGTTTCTCTCTGGTTACTTCTGGGATTTCTGTAGATTTGCTGATCTTCAATGGTGTAGATCTCCCTTCTTTCTCCTTCTTGGATTGTTGTGCGCGTGTTGTTACTGCACAGGTGTGTGGCCACCCAAGATCAGGATCATTGGCTGCACGGGCACATTCAATATTGCCGATGATGACGTCATAGGGAGGACTTGGCAGGCACAAAGCATTCACCCTCCCAACTAAGAACGGTGTAGAAATTTGAACATCAGCTGTGGGGACGGCCTCAACATGCCCATGGACACATCGTAGGTAGCCGTTCTTGCCAGTAAACTGCTTTTCTGGAACAAGGTCCTTCTTAATGATGACTCCACTGCACCCTGTATCTCTGAGCACCTGTACTTCCTTATCATCATAATATCCCCTCGCCACAAGCATGACACACTCAGATCACGGTTTAAGAAGGCACATTGCACCACTTTCTCATGCACTTCAGGGCTGTCGCTGGCTTAACGTGAGGTATCTCCATCTCTCTCCGCAACGGGTCTCTCCTAACTCCTTTCCCTGATGGCAACACTGGCAGATGTTAGGCTTCTTTTATTTCCACCCTGACGTGGGTCTTTCCCGTCTTCATCATTAAAGTGTGGAGGGCTGTGTTTATCTGAATACTTGGGCAGTCTGCATTCAGCAGCCTTGTGACCCAGGCGTCCGCAGTTGAAGCATTTCAACAGTGGGGTTGATATATTTGGCACCTGGACTGGTCATATCCGGTCTGTAGGTGGTTTCGATCTAATGTCAAGGGTCCGGTTGTGAGAGTCCAGGAACCTCTGTGCAGCTTCAGTCAAGGATTTCAGGCTCTGGTCTTTCTCTTGTAGAAGGTGGGATGCAAGGTCTTTAGGACAGGATTCTACAAATTGTTCTTTCAGGACCAGATATGACAAGCCATCATAGTCTTTCTTTCTTCCAGCCAACTCCAGCCATCTCTCTAGATAGTTTTGAATCCTGGTTAGGAATTGAGCAGGACTTTCGTTCTTCTCTGGCCTACTGGACCGAAAACGTTTGTGAAAACCTTGTTCAGAAAAACCGTTACTTCGGAGAAGTTTCGTTTTCAGTGTTTCATATTCATTTTGCTTCTTCTCGGGTAGTCTTGAGTAGACCTCAAGGGCGTGACCAGTCAACAGGGCACTTAAGTTGGTAGCCCACTGTTCTTTTGGCCATCTCATTGCTTCAGAATGGCGTTCAAAACGTTCCAGATAACTGTCGAGGTTGTCTTTCCCATTTACGAAAGCTGGAAGACGTGGTCTCTCTTGGCAACTTCAGTTTCTGACTGGAAAATGCGTTCGCGCAGTTCTGAACTTTCACTTCTGCCATCCGCAGTTCAAATTCTCCTTGTGTCTCTCTTTCTCTTGATGTTCTATTTCAAGTCTTTTCAATTCTCTTTCCGCAGCTCGCTGTTCTCTTTCCCTATCTTGCTGTCTTTTCCTGTTTTCACGTTCTTCTTCTTCTAGCCTTCTCTTCACGTTCTTACTGTCTTTTCTTCTCTTCACGTTCTTCCTGTCTTTTCTTCTCTTCACGTTCTTCCTGTCTTTTCCTCTCTTCACGTTCTTCTTGTCTTTTCTTCTTTTCTTTGAAGCCAAACATTTCTAGAGGCGCCATCTTGGTTAACTCAAAACAAAGCCGCGAACATGCCTAGATGGTGTGCGTTTCGGGTGCACGAACAGACCTGATCGTGATAGGAAACGAGGCATAACTTTTCACAGGTAAGTAATGTTGCCATTGTTGCTGATCATGAGTGAATGTAATATCAATCGATTAGATCTAACTGTCAAATCAGTGGTGTCGGGATTGTTCATCTGGGCCGGGGTTGCACGAAAGCATTCTAAGGTTTGGAATCATTCTAGAATACAGAGAGAAGAAGAAATTTGGTATTGAGGTAGACTTATAATGCTTTCCTGACTAGGCCTAGAGTCTTTCATTATGATTATGGGGTTAGTGCTACGACTGTTTGGCACACACAGAGGCCGTTTGGTCAGGTCAGGTCAGGTCAGAGTCGTAGGGCAACAAGGTGTCAGTCACTGTGACAGAGTGAGACATGGAGCCTGTGCTGACGCTGCGACTTGTGTCAAGAATGTACCGCACGTAGATCTAGGCCTTAGTAGTGATGCGCGCGATGCCAGTCAGTCAGTTGTTTTCGACTATGACGGCCAGATAGCAGAGGGGGCAGATGCTATTCTGGCAGGATGGGCGAAAGTTTGATTATAGTGGAGGAGCCTTGCCCACGGTACATCCCCACTCACTCAGCCAGAGGGATGTGACGGCTAGCCGCGTTGAGGAAGGTTCCCAAAGGGCCAGCCCATCTTTGGCTGCAGCACCAGAGCTGGTGCAAAGGCCCCCTCAGTGTGTGTGTGTGTGTGTGTGTGTGTGTGTGTGTGTGTGTGTGTGTGTGTGTTTGTGTGTGTGTGTGTGTGTGTGTGTGTGTGTGTGTGTGTGTGTGTGTGTGTGTGTCTACATGTTGGGGAGCTTTGCGAGTTGGAAGAGGGGTAAACTTTTTACTATTAATTTAGTACTATGAATACATAGTGATACGCGGATAGTAATTGAAGCGAGTCTCTCATTCTCTCTCTCTCTCTGTGTCTCTCTCTCTCTCTCTCTCTCTCTCTCTCTCTCTGTCTCTTTCCTCGCTCTCTCTGTCTTTCCTTGCTCTCTCTCTCTGTCACTTTCACTCTCTCACTCACTCTCTCTCTCTTTCTCTTTCATAGAACACAAGGTCAAATTAAATTAAATCTTTAATAATCCCTGCGTAATAAAATGTCTAAGTCTCTGTCTTAGTGAAATATTGTATTTTCACCAGATTTCCGAAAGAAGAATCACTTCGGCAACGGCGGATTGCTGCACTGCGACATAAAGATGATTATGTGCCGTCTACATCAGCAGTGCTCTGCTCCGAGCATTTTGAAGAAAGTGTGGTAGATAGGACAGCAATTGCTTGTGTCCGGCTACGTGATGGTGCAGTTCCATCTATTTTTCCTGCCTTCCCTACATACTTGCAATGCAAGGGAAAGAAACGAAAACCCCCCAGCAACAGGACAAACCTCCAGAATAACCGGAGCTACCTGAAGAACCACCTGTTGTTGTGCCCACTCCTGATTCTGTTCCTGCATCCCTAACATCTCCTGACAAAGGTACACTGAAAAGGAAGTTGGAGGAGACTGAAGGAAAACTAGCTTCTTCCAGGAAAAAAAATCAAAGTTTTGCTGCAGTCAAGGAGGCGATTGACAAAGAAAAATGCTGAACTAAAATCTGTGCTAGATGAACTCAGGAAGCATCAGTTGATGAGTGCCACCAGTGTGGATGTTTTAGAAACCTGTGCCAGTGGAGTGTCAGATTTACTGAAACGTCAACTTAAGAAACATGATGATAAAACATTAAAAGAGAAAATACACTCCTGAATTAAGAAGCTTTGCGCTCACTCTTCACTTTTATTCGCCCAAGGCATACAATTATATCAGAAAAGTATTTGATACTTGCCTTCCTCACCCATCCACACTTGCCAAGTGGTTTAACACTGTGGATGGTAAGCCTGGATTTACTGAAAACTCATTTGCAGCCCTGACAACTCTGGCACAAGAAAAGAAGAAGGGGAAAAATGTAGTCTGTTGCCTGTCATTTGATGAAATGGCCTTAAGACAGCAAGTGGATTTTGACGGTAATCAGTATTATGGGCATATTGACATGGGTACTCAATTAGACGATGACACTCTGCCTTTGGCCAAAGAAGCATTAGTTTTTATGCTGACAAGTCTGAACAGCAATTGGAAGCTACCTGTTGCGTATTTTTTTTTCATCGACGGCTTAAATGGCGAAGAGAGAAAAACTTGTTGTTACAATGTTTGACCAGACTTAACGACATTGGGTGTTACAGTCCTGGCTGTCACTCATGATGGTCAGGCTGCAAACTTGGCAATGTTAAGGCTTTTGGGTGTTTGTGTGAACAGTGATGGAACAATTATTAGTTCTATTTCTCATCCCGTGACAAATGAGCCTGTGTGTGTGTGTGTGTGTGTTTTTATGCATGTCAC
>JADBJO010023370.1:0-10000 GCA_016801955.1 Conus betulinus
ATCTTCTCACCCATCTTCACTCACCACCTAATCAACATGCTTTCTCTTTCACGCCTTTCTCACATACATGCAACATATGACACAAAGATATTGTATTGCGCTTAGGTCCACTCCATGAGGAGTGAAATTATAATGTCACTTTTTCATATACAAGCATTATACCCGGTGGGTATATGAACAGGTACATATAATAGTGAACCTGTAAACCTCAGAATTCCTTTTCTTTTGTAATTTCGTAACTTTACGTCCCATTACTTTAAGTGTTTTTCTTTGATCACTTTGTTTTCTGCAAGTGAGGAATTCAACGAATAAATTCAACCTTAGCTTCAAATGTACAATACCTTTTTTTGTTTGTCAGGTATTGGAATTCGACGATTAAACTCTCCAATAGCTTCAAAAGGACAATATATTTGTTTGCCCGGTAACTGGATTCAACATTTTAAGTCACAACAGTTTCATAAGGGCAATACCATTTGTTTGCCAGGTAACGGCTAATAATCCAGTATTTCTTTCGATTTCTGACCAGCGCTTTGCGCCGATTTCTTTCCAACACTGCTGAAGGGGGGTTAAAACATCAATTCCCCTGGGATCTGAACTTTGACTGAAGGGGGGGGAAAAGCGCTTTTCGCCTGGATCTGAACTTTGACTGAAGGGGGGAAGCGCCAAGTGCCTTTGCATAAAGGGGAGGGAGGGTAATTTTTTCGTGGAGCAGAGAGTGCGCGTCTTCACTGCTAGCGTGTTACTCGAAAAAGGAAGTGCTTTTTCGCTTGCCTGACATACGTCGAAAAGGGGAGTGTTTTTGCGCATGCCTGACATGCGTTAAGACTTTTGTCTTGCCGGAAAATACCGGAATAATCGCACTCCGCCACAAATTCCCTTATGTCCCATAAGAACTTTTGTGGCTGATGCTTCTTGTTAGGTCCCATGGCAATTGATAACTGTTCTCTTTCATCTTCTCACCCATCTTCACTCACCACCTAATCAACTGCTGCTTTCTCTTTCACGCCTTTCTCACATACATGCAACATATGACACAAAGATATTGTATTGCGCTTAGGTCCACTCCATGAGGAGTGAAATTATAATGTCACTTTTTCATATACAAGCATTATACCCGGTGGGTATATGAACAGGTCCATATAATAGTGAACCTGTAAACCTCAGAATTCCTTTTTCTTTTGTAATTTCGTAACTTTACGTCCCATTACTTTAAGTGTTTTTCTTTGATCACTTTGTTTTCTGCAAGTGAGGAATTCAACGAATAAATTCAACCTTAGCTTCAAATGTACAATACCTTTTGTTTGTCAGGTATTGGAATTCGACGATTAAACTCTCCAATAGCTTCAAAAGGACAATATATTTGTTTGCCCGGTAACTGGATTCAACATTTAAGTCACAACAGTTTCATAAGGGCAATACCATTTGTTTGCCAGGTAACGGCTAATAATCCAGTATTTCTTTCGATTTCTGACCAGCGCTTTGCGCCGATTTCTTTCCAACACTGCTGAAGGGGTTAAAACATCAATTCCCCTGGGATCTGAACTTTGACTGAAGGGGGGAAAGCGCCATGAGACACTTCTTGCTCATTTTTTGGGCATGAAGTGTTGACCCCCGAGTCATAACCGAAAGGTAGTGGACCTAAGCGCGTTGACTGTCTGAGGATTACGAAATCATAATGAAAATAATGACAATTACTATATAGCACCCAACCTTACAACGTAGGGCTGCTGGGCGCTTTGCAAGCTTTAACAATTCAGCATCTTATAATATGTGCAGAAAACACACGCACGCACCAAATATTGCGTTCATAGGTCATCAACATAGCTACACCACGCGCGTGCCCGCGCACAGCCGTTCGCGCGCACACACACCTCCCTCGCGCACACGCGCCTGGAACATACTGTTGCACACAAGGTTATACTATGTAACCAGTGAACAGCTCCTTTGTACACAAGCAAAGTGTACACATATATAATGTCTTGTGAGGGTTGCCCGTCCTTCTTGTTGCCTTTGCTATGCCCTTGTCCGCCGGTTTTGTCTGTTAGCATCCGCAGGTCCGGGAGCCCCCAGGACCTTGTAATGCGTCCTGGACTGGGCCCACGATGCTGGTCTGCCAGTCCGCGGCTGTTGCGCTGGAGGTACCGTGAAGGGTCGTCGTGGGTGGCTGCCACCTGTTGTGCCGGGTCGGCCATCGTCGTCGATGTGCTGCCTCACTCGCTGTCAGCGCAGGCCTTCAGCGTCGCTGCGGTCTTGTCTTTGGCATCTGTAAAATACCCAATCTTCGGACACGAAAAGGGGCTTACCGTGTGTGTACTTCTATTGCCCTGTGGAATGGAATGGGATCAATCAACGGGTCAGAACTGCACGCGTACTGGCCAAAAGTCACAACTAATATCGCTGGATTGTGGAGGAACAGTCCTAGTCGTGGCTAACATCATCACCCTTGCCGAGAGAACATGCAAACACACAACTGATACAGCCGCATTGCTGAAAAATTGCTGAGAAGCCTGTAACCCTTGTCACGGGTAATGTAGCCGCACTGTTGAGGAGCTTGCAGAGTTATACAGCTGGTCATCATCACCACTGAAATAGCCGAATTGGTGAGAGAAAACCTGCAAAAACACATCCTGGGTGGCTGCATTGAGGAAGATTTTCTGAGAAACTCGCAAGACATAGCCACGGCTCACGTAGCCGCATTGCTGGAAAACCAGCAAAAGTTATATATATATATATATATATATATATATATATATATATATAACATGTGGCCGCATTGCTGGAAAACATGCAAAGTTACATATATAAACATGCTTAGACACAACTGATGTAGTCGCACTGAGGAAAGATCGTTGAGGGAGACTTGCTGAGAAACCTGCAAACCAGTGTCATGGCCACATTGCTGAAAAAAGATGCAAAGTATATATATATATAATATAAACCAGCCAAACACAGCTGATGTGTACCAGAGAGGAAAAATTGTTGAGACAGTCATGGTTGATGTAGCTGCATTGCTGCAAATGTGCATTTTTCACCGCTGATGTAGCTGCCTTGCGGAAAAAACAGTCATGCCTTGAGTAGAAAACCTGGATCCTGGCTAATATGGCTGCATTGCTGAGAGACATGGCAGATCACAGCAGATGTAGCTGCATTGAGTGGAAAACATAGGTCACAAAATATACAGCCGCGTTGCTGATGAACATGCAAGATCACAGAAAACATAGGTGACAATTAAAAAAACCCGTTGAGTGCCTTTAAGCCGTCAGCTGACGCCGCCGTAGTAAGTAAAATTGTACTTCCAGTGCCTATGGGCCGTCCACTGACGTCATGCATTTGTCTTGAATTTTCATTCGTTACTATTCCTATCAAAGGACTGAAATAGAGTGTGCGTAGTAAGCCTTATATGTCTGCAGTATTAAAATGATATGCCAATGACCACATGTGAGGGGGAAGACCATTTTTTTTTTTCCTCATCACGACTGGATGACCAGCCAGCGCTTTGTCTCGCTTGCAAAGATGGCGGCGCAACCTTCGACGAGCGTAGCGACCAAATCAACGTACTTACACAGCTGAGCGGGCTCTGCTAATCATTTTTGACAAAGATAATAATCTTTTATTCAGCGACTCACTCGAGCATGAAGGTGAGATGATGATAGTGATGGAATTGCCGACCACATTCGTCGGTTATTGAGTCGTGCTGTGCGATCTCAAGAGTGTGTTCAGCTGACTGGTTACCATCGTGGGACGAGCCTAGTAGCCTGCACTGTGTGCGAGTGGCCAGCGACGTGTTAGTCAGCGCGAGAGGGGAGCGCGGCCTGCTCGCGGCGTGACACGGGCAGCAGGAATGGTGGGGGAAGAGGAGGAGAAAAAGAGGGTTGAAGTCCAGCAAGGGGCGTGGTGGGGGGGGAGGAGGGGTGGTGGTCGTGGACTGACCTGTCTGCATGAGGTGTGAGCGTCTGGATAGACTTCTAGACTGTTTTACTTTCATTTACAGGTGTAGCCGCAAGATCACGGGAAACATAGGTCACAATTAATATAGCCGCATTGCTGATAAACATGCAAGGACACAGCAAGATCACCGCTGATGTAGCTGCATTGAGTGGAAAACATAGGTCACGGCTAATATAACCGCATTGCTGATAAACATGCAAGGGCACAGCTGATGTAGCTGCATTGAATGGAAAACATAGGTCACGGCGAATGGAGCATTGCTAAGAAAATGCAAGAGCACAGGTGATGTAGCTGCATTGAATAGAAAACATGGGTCACGATTAATATAGCCGCATTGCTGATAACATGCAAGATCATAGCTGATGTAGCTGAATTGTGTGGAAAACATAGGTCACGACTAATCTAGCCGCATTGGCGATAAACATGCAAGAGCACAGCTGATGTAGCTGCATTGAATAAAAACATGGGTCACGGCAAATGGAGCCGCATTGCTGAGAAACATGCAAGAGCACAGCTGATGTAGCTGCATTGAATAGAAAACATGGGTCATGGCTAACGGAGCCGCATTGCTGAGAAACATGCAAGAGCACAGCTGATGTAGCTGCATTGAATAGAAAACATGGGTCACGGCTAATGGGGCCGCATTGCTGAGAAACATGCAAGAGCACAGCTGATGTAGCTGCATTGAATGAAATAGAAAACACGGGTCACGGCGAATGGAGCCGCATTGCTGAGAAAGCACAGCTGATGTAGCTGCATTGAATAGAAAACATAGGTCACGATTAGTATAGCCGCATTGCTGAGAAACATGCAAGAGCACAGCTGATGTAGCTGCATTGAGTAGGAAAACATAGGTCACGGCTAATATAGCCGCATTGCTGAGAGAAACATGCAAGAGCACAGCTGATGTAGCTGCATTGAGTAGAAAACATAGGTCACGGCTAATGGAGCCGCATTGGTGAGAAACATGCAAGAGCACAGCTGATGTAGCTGCATTGAATAGAAAACATGGGTCACGGCTAACGGAGCCGCATTGCTGAGAAACATGCAAGAGCACAGCTGATGTAGCTGCATTGAATAGAAAACATGGGTCACGGCTAATGGGGCCGCATTGCTGAGAAGCATGCAAGAGCACAGCTGATGTAGCTGCATTGAATAGAAAACACGGGTCACGGCGAATGGAGCCGCATTGCTGAGAAAGCACAGCTGATGTAGCTGCATTGAATAGAAAACATAGGTCACGATTAGTATAGCCGCATTGCTGAGAAACATGCAAGAGCACAGCTGATGTAGCTGCATTGAGTAGGAAACATAGGTCACGGCTAATATAGCCGCATTGCTGAGAAACATGCAAGAGCACAGCTGATGTAGCTGCATTGAGTAGGAAACATAGGTCAGGTCACGGGCTAATGGAGCCGCATTGCTGAGAAACATGCAAGAGCACAGCTGATGTAGCTGCATTGAATAGAAAACATGGGTCACGGCGAATGGAGCCGCATTGCTGAGAAACATGCAAGAGCACAGCTGATGTAGCTGCATTGAATATAAACATAGGTCACGATTAATATAGCCGCATTGCTGAGAAACATGCAAGAGCACAGCTGATGTAGCTGCATGAATAGAAAACATGGGTCACGGCTAATGGAGCCGCATTGCTGAGAAACATGCAAGAGCACAGCTGATGTAGCTGCATTGAACAGAAAACATAGGTCACGATTAGTATAGCCGCATTGCTGAGAAACATGCAAGAGCACAGCTGATGTAGCTGCATTGAATAGAAAACATGGGTCACGACTAATGGGGCCGCATTGCTGAGAAACATGCAAGAGAGCACAGCTGATGTAGCTGCATTGATAGAAAACACGGGTCACGGCGAATGGAGCCGCATTGCTGAGAAACATGCAAGAGCACAGCTGATGTAGCTGCATTGAATAGAACGGGTCACGGGTCACGGCGAATGGAGCCGCATTGCTGAGAAAGCACAGCTGATGTAGCTGCATTGAATAGAAAACATGGTCACGGTTAGTATAGCCGCATTGGTGAGAAACATGCAAGAGCACAGCTGATGTAGCTGCATTGAGTAGGAAACATAGGTCACGGCTAATATAGCCGCATTGCTGAGAAACATGCAAGAGCACAGCTGATGTAGCTGCATTGATAGAAAACATAGGTCACGATTAGTATAGCCGCATTGCTGAGAAACATGCAAGAGCACAGCTGATGTAGCTGCATTGAATAGAAAACATGGGTCACGGCGAATGGAGCCGCATTGCTGAGAGCACAGCTGATGTAGCTGCATTGAATAGAAAACATAGGTCACGATTAGTATAGCCGCATTGCTGAGAAACATGCAAGAGCACAGCTGATGTAGCTGCATTGAGTAGGAAACATAGGTCACGGCTAATATAGCCGCATTGCTGAGAAACATGCAAGATCACAGCTGATGTAGCTGCATTGAATAGAAAACATAGGTCACGATTAGTATAGCCGCATTGCTGAGAAACATGCAACACAGCACAGCTGATGTAGCTGCATTGAGTAGGAAACATAGGTCACGGCTATATATAGCCGCATTGCTGAGTAACATGCAAGATCACAGCTGATGTAGCTGCATTGAGTAGAACATAGAGGGCACGGCTAATAGCGCCGCATTGCTGAGAAACGTGCAAGTAATGTAGCTGAATTGTGGAAAACAAGTGGTAGAAAATGATGAGAGACATGCAAAACAAACATAGTTACGGCTAATGTAGTCGCGTTGCTATGAAACATGCAAAACATAGTTACGGCTAATGTAGTCGCATTGCTATGAAACGTCCAAGTTAAAGGTTGTTGTTGTAGCTGCATTGAGGGCCAATAGTCCTAGTTATGGCTGATATGGCCACGTCGCAGCGAAACGTGCACCGTCACAGCTGAAGAGCTGCATTGTAACAGAAACCAGTCAAGGAACAAAACAGGAGGGACCTAAAATAGGTACTCCTGGTAATCTTTAGTGGTAATCTTTAGTGATGTAACGACTGCTGATGAACATGGTAAAAGACAACCAAAATCAAAAGCAATATTCTGCCATGACAGTTGTAAAAGGCACCGATTTTATTTTATTTTTTTTTATTTTTTATTTTATTTTATTTTATTTTATTTTTTTTTTTTTGTTTGTTTGTTTTTTTTTTTTTTTATTTTTTTTTTTTTTATTTTTTTTTTTTTTTTTTTTTTTTTTTTTTTTTTTTTTTTTTTTTTTTTAAGCGCCTTAAAATACATAACTTCTGTGTCTGGTATTCCGTCATTTATCGATTCCCCTTGGGGGTATGAGAGATGGTGTATGAGACGAAATTTACCTTTCTCTTTCTTGGGCACCAGACCTATCGGTGAAATGGTAAGGTTTGAAAATGGTTTCTCCTTAAATGGGCCTGCTAGTCGTCCTAGTCGACATTCATTGTCTAGTTTACTACTCACTATTTCAGGGTGGTCGTCTGTGGATGCTGAGTTAGTCGTCCTAGTCTGCATTCATTGTCCAGTTTACTACTCACTATTTCAGGGTGGTCGTCTGTGGATGCTAAGTGAAGGGAAGGGCTTCCTTACGGGCTTCCTTATGGGTTAAAGTTTAAAGCCCCTTAACCGACTCGGAAGCCCCATCTGAAACCTTCGCTAAGGAATACTGCTAATTCCCTGTCATATACCCTATTAGGTAGCGTTCTAACATTTCATGCTTGACTGGGCTTGGTAGGACTCTACTGTCGCACTTTTCTAAGTGTGGTGGGATTGGGTTGGTTTCCGTCTGTGGTGGGTGGAACCATGCACACGTCATAAGCAACACCTCTAAGACCTTGTGTTAATTTGATTTTACGTTTTTCTGGGGTCTAGGCCAAATTCATTTGCCAATCTTTTAAAGCAGTCCAAGTTTGCGTCAGTACTTTCTGTATTTCTCATTAAATGGATCCAAAGAAAATGACATGACATTGCTGGAATTTGGATGGGTGTTATGCAATTCTTGGTCATCAACTATCCACTAAGTACAAAAAGCAAAGAATCACACGATGTAAATATCAAAATGAATTGATTATAACGTCAACCACACACACTCTTATTATTGCTGTGTAAGATAATCGTTCACACAACAAACAAGAAAGATTTCCCTCCTGGACTCCACTCAATCAGCCTATTTGCACTTATTTCTGCTCTTTGTCCAAATTTTTGGACTAGCCAAAGGAAATAAAATTTTTGAGTGAATTGTATTTAACAATCCAAAGTGATTTTACAATCCCGGACGAGCCCCCACGTCGATGTGAAGTTTTTTTTTTTTTTTTTTTTTTTTTTTTTTTTTTTTTTTTTTTTTTTTTTTTTTTTTTTTTTTTTAACCGGAGCACACGATCGCAAAGGGGAGGCGATCGGCCGCGCGTAGAGGTATAAATATACAAGCTAAATAATAAAAATATACTAGTACCGTGATATAATAAACACAGCACAGTGATATAATAAACGCGCGCAAGGGGTAGGTGAGCGAAGACTCGTGTGTGATGTGCCTGGGGATCAAGAAATGGTGGGAAACTCGATCACCGGTCCACAGCACCGTCACCGAAAAGTGCTGAGTAACGCTGCGTGAACGAAGTACAAATGCGATCGCGAAGGTAGGTCGTGATCGCTATGCACACGTTGAAGAACGATAAATGATGCGATAAATGATGAGCAAAAAAATGGAAAACGAGAAATGTAGTAGCCAAACCACGTGTAGCACAGTGGACTTATTAAGCTGAGCCGACGGGAGAAAGCCCGACCGGCGCAAGGAAGATGGCGGCCGAGACCGGCCACGCGGTCGTCGCCCAAGTAGTGGTGTGAGCGTCGCACAAGTAGTGGCGTGACTGGAAAATAAATAGCAGGAGGGCCTAAGGAGAGGCGCGCGCGCGGTCTAGAAAGGCCGAACCAAACAACCTGGCGTGGGGTAAAACGGCGATAACCACGAACCGGGTTACGCGTATAACCACGAACCGGGGACAACGACGATCGCCAAAATAAGTCAAGTGCTAGAAATACTAGCCCACCGATAGCCTCACACGGCAAGTGTAACAAAGGTTTAGCGCAAGCCACAAGTGAATGAGTCAAGAATGCGAACACAAGCAAACTGTACACAAAGGCAAAGTACAGGCGAGAAAGAGCACAAGACTTATCTTGTTTGGGCGACAGGAATTTTTTCGTGGAGCAGAGAGTGCGTCTTCACTGCTAGCGTGTTACTCGAAAAAGGAAGTGCTTTTTCGCTTGCCTGACATACGTCGAAAAGGGGAGTGTTTTTGCGCATGCCTGACATGCGTTAAGACTTTTGTCTTGCCGGAAAATACCGGAATAATCGCACTCAAAGAAAGCGAGAACCTTTGTCGAAAGTTTTCCTAACAAGACCGACAATGTCTCTTGGCGTTACTGTGCCAATAATTCCATGAACCTCAACAAGAACGTTATCGATATTAAGGGAGTCTTCAACGAGAATAAGTTGCTGGAACGGTGCTCGGTACTTATCCTTGGAATTTATTGTTTCATTGTAATTTAGTCCCTTGCGGATTCATTCCAAGAACTGGCCCTCAGCACTTGTGTCTTAAGAGGTTATCATTTTATATTTTCTACTTTTCACAAGAAAATGTAGCTTGTTTTGCTCTTTCATGATTTTCTTTTGCTTCTTAGGTGGCACCTTTGGTTAGTTTTTTGAAAACTCAACAAACATACTATGGTATTGCACACCAGCCTTTTTTCTGGTATAGCATTCTTCTTAAAACCGAAAAGGCAGAGGAGTCAAATTATCACTTTCCGCGGTCACTGAGGAGAAACAATCAGGTTTCGAAATACCGGTATCTGACCAGGAGTTATATGTTAGTGAGCTTTCTCCCCATTGGAGATGGTCTCTCTCTTTGGAGACTATAAGCTTGCTGAAGGTTCATTTTAAGAAGCATTTATTTATTCCCCATTCACCCACTCAAGCACCTACTGTCAGTTAGGCAGAATCATCTTCCACTGCAGATATGAAGGCTTACCACCCCACTATTTCTACAATCTGAGACATAAGAGCAAGCTT
>JADBJO010023370.1:12500-20000 GCA_016801955.1 Conus betulinus
CCTACCAAATCCGTGCTAACTTTATCGTTTCATATTTTAACCCATCCACCCACCACCCAGGACATTGTTGACATTCATTCATCCTTTTGTCAGTGCGTTCGTCCTTGTATCAACTATCATTTCCGTCCATCCATTTATCAACCTTTTTGTCCATCCAAGTGTCCATCTGTCAGTCTCTCTGGGGGTAGTCAGTTTTATATCTATTCGTCTTTGTTTCTAATCCTGCATTCATCCTTCCTTTTCACAAGTCCCTTGTTTTATCTCTCCATTTTATCTATCCTTCTTTCTGTTCATCCATCCATTAGCGCTTTTAAAGTCATCCTGCCATTCTCCCAGTTGTGTGTATGATCCTATTCATCCTCTGCCTATAATATGTACCCCTCTATCTATACAACCATCCACAATGTTTCACCCATATGCTCCTCTATCTAATTATCGATTTTTTGTCCTATCCGTACACATCCATGCATGCTTTATCTCTTTCCATCCGCAATTCCTTTATCCATCCGTTCATCTGTTTGTTTTTTTCAATGCTTCCATTTACCCTTCATCTACACATTCATCCTCCAATCGTTTATCTATCCATTCAGCTGTTTTCTCCATGCGTCCGTTTATCTTTTATACATCTGTCGATCCAGTTTATCTGTCTATTTACTTGTTTCTTTTTTTCTTCTTTTCATTCCCGTTCATTTATCTACCTGTCGATCCAATTAATCTGTCTGTTCACGTTTTTTTTTTTTTTTATCTTTTCATTTACGTTATGCATGTATCCATTCATCCTTTATCTCTTTGTCAATTTTTCTAATGTATTCATGCATCCACTATCCTTTATCTATCTACTTATGAATATCATTCAGCCTCCTTTCATCGTTTTTGTATCCATTCAATATTCAAATCAATTCAATACCCATAAAAATGTATGTCATGTCTGACCATTCACCTACCGTCTGTCTGTCCGTAAATGTTCCGCATACACCCGTTCATCCTTCTCCTTACCAGCCCTTGTTGTCATCTGTTTATCCTCTTCTCTTGTGTCTGTTCTTCCGTCTATTGCAATCCGCCCATCCATCCATTCCCCCTGAGTCTGTAATTACTTTATGCGTTCATCCATCCATTCATCTGTTCAGTGTATCCATCAATCCATCGTTCAGTTATTTATTCCTCCTTTAGCTACATACCCATCCATCCACTTACCTTCAGTCCATCTGTCATTATACATGCATCCTGTACCCGTCCATTCTTTATCTATTCACCCATCCATCTGTCATGTTTATCTGTCTATCGCTTTCTGTCTGTTCATCTGTTCACCTGTGCATCCTTTATTCGTCCATTGCAATCCAACTGTTCGTCCATCGATAAAGTTTATATCTTTCCATCTATCATCCATCCATCGTTTATCTGTCTATTCATGCGTTCTACATCCATCAATCGTTCATACAACCACCCTTTATCTGTCCGTCGTGTATCTGTCCATCCTTTGCTCTATTGTCCATCCATTGTTTATCTATCCATCTTACATCCATCAATCCATATAATGCATCCGCCCTTTATATCTGTCCGTTGTGTAAGTAACTATACGTCCTTTATCTGCTGATCCTTTAGCTATCCATCCATTCCATCCATCCACCCATCAATGTGTGTTTATCCACCCGTCCATCAGTCCATCCTTCGTTTTCCATTCACCCATTCTGTCAATCTTTTTCACACACACACACACACACCCATCCATCCGCCCGTGTCTGTCCATCCATCCATCCACCCGTGTCTGTCCATCCATCCATCCACCCGTGTCTGTCCATCCATCCATCCATCCACCCGTGTCTGTTTCAGATTTACTGCCCTGCCCTCGGGGGCGGAAGGAGTGTTGGACGGGGGGTCAGTGTGTGTCGGCTGACCAGTGGTGTGACCACAAGAGAGACTGTCCGGACGGCTCGGACGAAGCTCACTGCAGTACGCGTCTGTGTGTGTGTGTGTGTGGGGGGGGGGGGGGGGGGGGGGAGGGGGATTGCTTGACTCTGTGTGTGTTTATGCTTGTGTGTGTGTGTGAGAGAGAGAGAGAGAGAGAGTGAGTGAGAGACAGAGCAGGATGTGTGTGTATGTGTGCGTGCACGCGCACATGATTATATGTAAATGTGCGCGCGTGTGTGTGCATGTTTGTAGGAGGATGTGGGGGTTGGGGGGGGGGGGGGGGGTGCGCGCGCGCGTGCCTGTGTAGAAGAGGCAGACTGACAGAAAAAGAGAGAACATTCCTATCATGTTGTACTCCAAAGCAGAGAACATTTCTGTGTGTTTCCTTAAAAACTAAAAGCTATCAGTGATCAGAAAATCCCCTCTGACCTTTCCCCTCACAGACAAAACACATGTCTCTTTCGTTTCGCAGGGTCGTAGTACATTTTATACAGAAAGAAGCGGCATAGAAATGTAGGTTGTTAGCTCTCAATAATTGTTGAGTTTTTCACATTTGTTTAGCAATAACACTGCCACAATGTCAAAATTTCGCAAATAATGTTTGCCTAGCTCGGGTGTTTTGTTTTGATAGATTATTCCATTAAGAAATAAAAAGAGACATATATTTTAAGATGTGATAGTTCAACAAAAGAAGAACACCCGTCGATCACCGATAATGAAAAAAGAATCAAGGGAAGGAACTGCAGGAAGTTTTAAAGATCTTGGTCTTCATTTGCTTCTCTTTTGTTTGTTCTGCCAGTGAACTATCGCTTCATCTTCGTCTGTTGGTTGGTTGGTTTATTTGTCTGTCTGTCTAGTGTCTGTCGTTTTCATCTTCGTCTGTTGGTTGGTTGGTTTATTTGTCTGTCTGTCTAGTGTCTGTCTGTCTATCGGTAAAATTAAATACTCCAGTGAGGTCGCGAGCAGATCCCCCTGCCCTCCTCCCTCTCCCCTACTTCCCTCTCGAATAAAGGGCAGAATTTATGGACGGCTCTGGTAGTGAGTTTTCTCCTGCTCCCCCTCCGCCTCTTTAATGGGAACCTGGAAGAAGATGAGAAAAGACCCTCCTTGAAATAAAAGATGAACAAATGAACGTTGCCCCCCCCCCTCCCCCCCTCCCCGCTCTTCACCCCGCCCTGTTTTCACAGGAACACCCCGCCCTGTTTTCACAGGAATTCAGACACCCCTGCTCGCTCCACCTCACCCCCTCCCCCACCCCGAACCACTTATGAAAATTGGAGAGATGAGTTTCCCCCCCCCCCCCTTCCCCCGCACCTCATCCTCCCGCATTGGCTAAAAAGAAAACAAAGTGGAGGACTGCATTTTTGTTTTTGTTGGTTTCGGTTCAGGCTGCCCCTCACCCTCCTCACCTCCCCCCTTCAGTCACGGATGGTGGTGTGCTGTGTGTATGACTGTCGGACTCTCACTTTCAAAAGTGTGGATGTGTGTAACGATGTGTCCCTGCACACACCCACGCCTCTCGAACATGGACAGCCAGGCAACCCACGAGTTAAGGTTCTTTCTTTTATATGCTGCCTGAACCATCAAAACATAAACGCGTATCAATATAAATGGGCACAAAATCAATACACGCCAACACCAGGAAGGACATCAACCAAAATACAGGGAGCTTCAACCGTCACTTTCAAAACTGACACATTGAATATTTCTTTTCTAGCACCGTTCTCACTGGCACCGTCAGTAGTGTCCCAACAGACACAGCCCACACAGCTGACTGCAACGAGCCCAAGTCACAGTCTTCACACGGCAAGAAGAGCCGCTCACCAATACAGTTCGAAGTCCCACAGGGTCCACCTCATAGAAGATCACGTCTGACTACCGACCTGGCGGTCAGCCTCTCCATCTCGTCTTGACAGAGAATCCTCAAGTCGTAGTCTTCATACGGCAAGCAGAGCCGCTCACCAATACAGTTCAAAGTCCCACAGGGTACACCTCATAGAAGATCACGTCTGACTACCGGCCTGGCAGTCAGCCTCTTCATGTCGTATTGACGGAGAATCCTCAAGTCGTAGTCTTCACACGACAAGCAGAGCCGCTCACGAATACAGTTCAAAGTGCCACAGGGTACACCCTCACAGAAGATGACGTCGGACTACCCACCTGGTGGTCAGCCCCTCCACGTCATCTTAACGGAGAATTCTCAACTCTCTTTTCTATATAATTCCACTACCGACCTGGCGGTCAGCCTTTCCACGTCGTCGTGACGGAGAATCCTGAGGCCCTTTACTACACGATTCCACTACTCACCTGGTGGTCAGCCCCTCCATGTCGTCTTGACGGAGAATTCACAACTCTCTTTTCTACATAATTCCACTACTGACCTGGTGGTCAGCCTCTCCATGTCGTCGTGACGGAGAATTCACAACTCTCTTTTCTACATAGTTCCACTACTGACCTGGTGGTCAGCCTCTCCACGTCATCTTGACGGAGAATTCACAAACTCTCTTTTCTACATAGTTCTACTACTGACCTGGTGGTCAGCCTCTCCACGTCGTCTTGACGGAGACAGCTGCTGGGGCACGCTGTACCCCACACCCGGTGGTAATCAGTTCCAGGCCAGACTCGGGGGCCTCAACGTGTTTGTACTCCCAGTTCTTACAGAACAGAGGGTACTTTACAATGGGAATGAAGAATGCTCTGTGTGTGTGTGTGTGTGTGTGTGTGTGTGTGTGTGTGTGTGTGTGTGTGTGTGTCTGTCTGTCTGTCTGTCTGTGGTCAAAATGTGTTCCACTCGCTCCAGACAAAACTTCTGGGCCGATCTTTCTGAAAAATTGTAGGTATGTTCATTATGGGTCACGGATGATGCCCGATGTTTCTTTTACCAGAATAGCCGTTACTAACGGCTATAACGGCCTAAAACGGTGTTTTCTTCTATATGGAATATCTCAGTGACGAAATACATTATGACGCATGTGTGATTGTGACGTCAAATACATTATGACGCATGTTTGATTGTGACGCTTTCCAGGAAGATAAACTGGGATTACATACTTGGCATCATCTTGACTTTTTGTTTGTTTGTTTGTTTGTTTTCGTCTCGTTTTTTTGTTTTTTTTTAATCATGTCATGTTCTTATGTGATTTACGTTGACGTCACAATTTACGTTGACGTCACACCTTCTACAAATACCAAATATAGTCCGCCGCCCTTGCATTTGTGTGTATGTGGGAGAGAGAGACTTTTAACCAGAATTTTTTTTAACATGCGCTTAACTTTTCTTTTTAGATGCGAAATGGTAATGGATATTTTGAGTAGATAATGGCTATCTGGATTCAGACACTTGCTGTTAATGGGGAATAACTCTAGCTTCAACTAACGGATGTGAGGGAAGGGGTATAATTCACTGGCTTTGAAACTCTAGCCTCAACTAAAGCATGTGAGAGAGGGGTATAATTCACTGGTTTTGCTTCTTTCTTCTCTCTCTCTCTCTCTCTCTCTCTCTCTCTCTCTCTCTCTCTCTCTCTTAACAACAACATTATCTTCTGTTATTCGCTGCCTCTGTGTGTGTGTGGTGTGTGTGTGTGTGTGTGTGTGTGTGTGTGTATGTGTGTGTGTGTGTGTGTGTGTGTGTGTGTGTGTGTGTGTGTGTGTGTGTGTGTGTGACAGACACTTTAGTTATTTATATCCGTTTTCTTTAATGCTTATATGAATCACCATTGCTATTTTATGATCAGGTCTATATTATGTAGTAATGTTCTGTGACAGTATCCTGAATCCCTGAAGAGACTAGGGCCAGTTTGAAAAAGCATCTTCTCGCATGTCTGTTACTCTTGGGGACAAAGATGAGCAAATAATCATACATCTTCTCGCTTATCTGTGACTGTTGGGAACAAAGACTGACAAGTACTTATGCATTTTCTCGCTTTTCTGTTACTCTTGGGAACGAAGATTAACGAATAATCATTCAATTAATCTCTCTCTCTCTCTCTCTCTCTCTCTCTCTCTCTCTCTCTCTCTCTCTCTCTCTCTCTCTCTCTGTCCATAACTTTGGTAAAAACAAAAACCAGTGACACTGAAACCCGCCTAGGGCATCTTGTCTGTCATGTCGTGATTTTTTTTTTTTTTTTTTTTTTTTTCCCCCAGATTACAGGTCGTGCAGGACAGGGGAATTCCGATGTCTCAGCGCCAGTGTGTGGAATCGTTTGTCGTCTGCTACAACGGGCGGGCGGCAGAGGGCCGGGGATGTAACGACAACTCTCACCTCATGAACTGCAGTGAGTTGTCGTTCTTACCTGTCTTGCCACAGTTGACTCTATGACTCCAAAGAGTTCACGATTGTTCGTTGTTCATTGACGACGACGAAAAGGTGGGAAGCTAATTAGTCGGCGGCGGTGACGATGATGATGATGATGATAATGAGGAGGACGGGGTAGAGGACGGGGGTAGGGTGATCAAATACTATGATAATGTTGTTCATGATCACTATGAAAGGTTGGTTCATGATGACCTAAAGGATTGGTCTTGATGGCACATGCATTTTAAGGAGCCGGTTGTCAAATGTTGAGCATTCGGCTGCAGCAATGAATGGTCATGAATTTTTAACTGCTCACAAGGTAAAATTTTTATGACCGAGTCACCGTCTCTTTCTGTGTACCTGCTTCAGACCAGGGAAGATGAAAGCGGCGGAATGAGAAGACTGGATCCCGCCTTCTATAAAAACATGTCTTAAGCGTGGTGAACCTCAGATACTTCCCTTTTCCTACGGACATCAGGGTGTGAGACATTTCATTCTGTTTAACTCTCCTGAAGAGGTTCCCTGTATTTGTTACTGTTCCTTCACGCACTTGTCCGACCATTGTTCAAGATCTAAAAGGTTGTGCCAGACTTGAATACAATGTTGATTTGTGTTTGTTCATTTCCCCAGCTGTTTTTGTCGTGTAGATGTGTCCAGTGCGGAGCATACAGAAGAGAGTTTGAAACATCCTTTTTAAAGGGGGTGTCTCCTTGTTTGTTCCGTGTGCTCTGTGCTGTCATGTTTGCTGGGCGATACCGTGTCGTAAGCAGCGCTCGTTTGGAATTATGGGCACGTACATACTTCATCATGGGCGCATTTGTTATTTACTTGTTTGATATTTATTGTTTACCGTTCCCTGCCTCATTTAACATTTCCTCTTCTCTGAAGATGTTATGTTTTCGCAGATATCTGTCAGATGGCTTGTGTTTGAGCAGGTTAAGAACGATGTTGGAAGACAAGGGGGCGGGGGCGGGGGGGGGGGGGGGGGAAGGGGGGGAGAAGGCAAGGGGGAGCCAACCTTAACTGACAAAATGACATTTTTTAATGTTCCAGTTTCTTTCTCCTTTTTATTTTTTACAAAAAGGGAGTGGAGGGGGGAATGGGGGGGGGGGGACCTCATCTCCAAACTTTCATAAAAGCGAGGAAGGGAGGGAGTGGCGGGGTGGTGGTCAATGTCCAAAGTTCTGGTAAAAGGGGGGGGGGGGATGGCGTCGGGGGGGGGGGGGGGGGGGCGCGAGGAGGGGAGACCTCATCATCCATCCACCTTTCATCCAAGCAGGGAGGGAGAGGGTGGGGGG
>JADBJO010023371.1:0-2500 GCA_016801955.1 Conus betulinus
GAGAGAGAGAGAGAGACAGACCGACAGACAGACAGCCGCCAGCCAGCCAGCCAGCCAACGACAGACTTACACTTACACAGACACCACCACACTGCACGCACTGTATGCATGCACCAACCCCACACACCACCGCACACACCCACTCACCACACACACCACACACACCCACACACACACCCCATACCGACACACACACACACTGCACAGTTAAACACACAACACACACACACATACAGTTAAAAAAACCACACACATCACACACACCAACAACCACACACCCACACCACACACCACACACACCACATAATACACCACACACAACACACGACCACACACACGACCCCACACCCCACACGCACCACACACACAACACAGCACACACACCCCACACACAACAAACACGCAAACACATCATCACACACACTCACACACACACGCTTCACAGACGACATAGATAGACAGACCAGATAGACAGCGACCAGCGACAGACACCCCGCCCCCCCCCTCTGCCGTCCACCATGTACGTGATCAGATGAGTCGATCAAAGTAAATTAATACCACCCACTTTGTTCTTCTCATTCAGTTTTTCTGTTCACTTACAACAAGAGTATTTTCAAAACGGAGAGACTGAGGGCGGAAATAGAAGCAAATTTGTCCTTGGCGGTAACTAATCCCCCCTCTTTTCAATTTTGTTTTTTATAACAGAGGTTTTTTTTCTCACAGATTTTGCCAGTACAGCTCTCGTGCTACGATTTTTTCAACATGCGCATTATGCGTTAACATTATTGAGAAACTTCAGTCGCGTCTATGCTCGGATAGAGACCAAACTCGAAGCGCTTTACATGCACATTTTCGTTGACACAAACGCTGCGCATTGACTTATTGTGAGTAAAGTCGATAGAGGAGCTACTTACTGGCGCTGCATTCAATGTTTCATGTGTCATTCAGTCCAGTATTAGTCTCTCATTTTTTTTCATGTATCTTTTTGGATTTTTCACGAATTATGCATGCCATGTAATTATGTTACCATCCAGATCCGACAGTCAACTGACCTTTTTCAAAAGCTGGTTGAGATATTACCTATGTGCATGATGTCGTGTGTGCATTCACATACAGAACCTCAGTTCTTTGTCTCATTCTCATGGCTTTTCGGTTCATGGAATAGTACTAATATTAACCTGGAGCGGAAATTCCTTCTGTTCTGAAGCTTCCCGGCGGTGATTCAAACCCACGACGCCAGAATGATCAGGAACATGAGTCCGGCGCTCTACCAACTGTGCTATTCCGGCCACATGTGCTTGCTGGATACGCTGTTTGATCACTGGCAGTTTAGGGTATTGTTGGTCCTCGTGCCATTCATGCGAAAACGTCGGTAAAGATGTCAAATGATTACTGGTAGGTTTGCGGATGGGGGACAGAGGTGAGGTAGTGGGTAAGGGCATAGGATGTCTCGCTATCTGTCTGTCTGTCTGCCCCCTCCCCCCCCACCTCTCTCTCTCTCTCTCTCTTTGTATGTACGTGTCGTGCGTGCGTGCGTGCGCTTGTTTTTGTGTGTTCGTGTGTGTGTGTGTGTGTGTGTGTGTGTGTGTGTGTGTGTGTGTGTGTGTGTGTGTGTGTGTGTGTGCGCGCGCACGCATGTATGTATGTATGTATGTATGTATGTATGTATGTGTGTGTGTGTGTGTGTGTGTGTGTGTGTGTGTGTGTGTGTGTGAGTGTGTGAGTGTGTGTGTGTGTGGTGTGTGTGTGTGTGTGTGTGTGTGTGTGTGTGTGTGGTGTGTGAGAGAGAGAGAGAGAGAGAGAGAGAGAGAGAGAGAGAGAGAGAGAGATTCGTTTCATTTTCGTTCATTTTTATTCTTTCATTTGGCTCACTCATGAACCCCTTCCTCCCCATCCTTTGCCCCTTTCTTCCTTTCTTCTTTATCAGTCAATGGTGGGTTTTCCTTGCGATCACGTCATTTCATTTCGTAACAGTTTTATTCATTTATTTCTTTTCGTTTCATTCATGTCATGTCACTTGGCTTCCTCTGACTCGGCCCTCTGCAGAAGAGCTCTATAATCTTCTGCAGTGGACAAGCCGGACGGACGCTTAGTGTTGGTGATGGTGATCAGCAAGTGAGAGCGAACTGGGTCCTCTAGCCATTGGCCGGGGAATCAGTAAGCCCTCCGCCTCACGATAAACACTGTTCAATCTTCATCTGTAACAGAGCAGTCATTGATTCCTGTTGCCACCGGTGTGACAGGCCAACACCAGACTACCCTTCCTTCTATTTGGGTAAAGCCGGCGTGTTTTTTGGGGTTTCTCATGAATTTTTTTTTTCTCAGAGATTTGTTAAAGACGTCTTAACGACAACACATGGTTATGCGGATGTTAAACTAAAATTGTTAATCAGCATCGTGATTTGCACATCAGACTTTTCTTTCTTTCTTTTTTTTTTTTTAAGATTTAAATGCGTGTTTTTTTATGTAAACTAAAATTGTTAATCAGCATCATGATTTG
>JADBJO010023371.1:7500-12500 GCA_016801955.1 Conus betulinus
TCTTTGTTGTTGTCTGTCTGTCTCTCTCACTTTGTGTGTGTGTGCGTGCGCACGCGAGCAAGCGCGAGTGTGTGTGTTGTGTGTGTGTGTGTGTGTGTGTGTGTGTGTGTGTGTGTGTGTGTGTGTGTGTGTGTGTGTGTGTATGTGTGTGTGTGTGTGTGTGTGTGTGTGTGTGTGTGTGTGTGTGTGTGTGAGTGAGTAAGTATGTGTGTGTGTGTGTGTGTGTGTGTGTGAGTGAGTGTGTGTGTGTGTATGTATGTATGTGTGTGTGTGTGTGTGTGTGTGTGTGTGTGTGTGTGTGGTGTGTGTTTGTGTGTGTGTGTGTGTGTGTGTGTGTGTGTGTGTGTGTGTGTGTGTGTGTGCAGATGAGGATTAGGAATACTACAAGGAAACAAGTAACACAAAAGACGAAGACAAAGAAAAAAGAAGAAGAAGAAGAAGAAGAAGAAGAGAAGAAGAAGAAGAAGATATAAAAAGAGAACAACTAACACGAGAAGAAAGAAACAAACAAGGAAGCAAAACAAACAACAAACAAACAAACATGCAAACAAAGAAACACACAAACATTGCCTATGCATATGGGTCGCAAAGAGAATGCAGGAAGGTTATATTTAAACCACCGATCAGAGTGGTCAACTCTTCTGTTGAGCAACTTAACCATTATCTGCCAAATCAGTTTGAATTGGGCCGGGATTTATATAGCAGCCTTTGCGTTGATCTCCCAAGAACATAATCTCCATCCTCCTCTCTCCTCCCTTTCTCTCCCTTCCATTTCGCTGCATTCACTGGTTGTCAAATAATGATATGGAACATGCTTGTGGGCAAACAGTTCCTTCGTCATCACAACCAGGACTCAGCAAGGATATGTAAGGGGGGAAAGGGACAAATGAAGCAGATGCGGATGAAGAATAGGGCTTAAAGTGTGAATACTAAATATTCCAGTAATAGCATATATTAATGAGAAGAAGAAGAAAAGAAGAAGAAGAAGAAGAAGAAGAAGAAGAAGAAAGAAGAAGAAGAAGAAAGAAGAAGAAGAAAGAAGAGGAGGAGAAGAAGAAACAGACGAAAAAGCAAAAATGTAAACAACCACGTATGCAGTCTATTTTCTTTCCGTTCATTATCACCGCGATCTTCAACGCAATCAAAATAGATGTTGTCCTTAAACGGTTCTGGGGGACAGAAAGGAACCCATTCCTATCGCTGTACCTCTGTTTTTTTCTCATGCAATAGATCACAAACAAACTTTCCCCTGACCCGCGACATTTTCACGGGGGCTTCACTTCTCCTTCACACGCTCTGTCCTCTCCTGAAATCTCCACCCTCTTTTCTCTCAACAGTCAGGCGAAAATAACGCTAAACCGGAAGTCAGCCAAATATCGGCAATGGCGGCGGACCTTTCCCTATGACGAAGCAGCCACAGCCTTGAGAACAGCCACAGCGTATGGTCGTTTCACCCAAATTTCTACACCATCAGATGTTCACCCACGCCTACTTTTCCCCTCCCTCCCCCTCTCCCTGCTATCAGGTCTGTTCACCCCCCTTTCTCCCCCTTCCTCTCTCTCTCTCTCTCTCTCCCCTCCCCCCCCCCCCCCCCCCCCATGCTATCAGATAGTTTCCCCACCACATTAAATGTAGAGAGACAGCGTCTGGGTTATTTTCGGAAAATAAGCCCGTGAGGGTCAGTGGTTTCTTCGGGCGAGACGTCACGTGACTGCATGTGTGAACGAGCACGGGCTTCAGGGTGGAGGACACAACGACCCAGACCCACATTAGGAAAGCTTGAAGTGCATGAACTCCAGGCCCAGAGAAATGATGAAATCACAATGACCCAGACCCACATCAGGAACGCTTGAAGTACAGGAACTCCAGGCCATGAGAAATGATGAAATCACAATGACCCAGACCCACATCAGAACGCTTGAAGTACAGGAACTCCAGGCGAAGAGAAATGATGAAATCACACACACAACCAAACGAAAGAAAATCATAAACTTGGTATTTTCAAAAGCGACCGACCGACCGACCGACCGACCGACTGACCGACTGACTGACTGACTGACTAACTAACTAACTAACTAACTAACTAACTAACTAACTAACTAACTAACTAACTAACCAACTGACCAACCCAACTGATTAATTGACTAAGTACCTATCTCACAAATTACTCATTAACTGACTAGCTGAGTGACTAAGTGACTGACTGACTAACTGACTGATAAATATCTATCTCTCTGTCTCTCTAGCTAGCTAGCTGGCCAGTTAACTGACTGGCTAAATGACAACTTAACCAACCAACCAACAACCACCAACCAACCACCAACAACCAACCAACCAACCAGCCAACCAATCAGTAACTAATTTACTGACATACTGACTGACTGACTGACTACCCACATACCTATTTACCTACCTTACTAACATAATTACCACATCGCTGGCTAGCTAGCTAGCTTGCTAACGAGCGAGCGAACGTACGAACGAACGAACAATCATGGAAGACACTGGGTCCATGCCAGTTCTGTCCCCTTGCTTGGTCAATTCTGTAACTGTACAGACTTGAGCAATATGTGCTGGAAAATGTCTGGCTAACACATGCGTGAGCGCTATCGAGCAAGCTAGACAGAGAGCTGATTTTTACCGAAAGCTGTTTACAGTTTTCACGTAAAAGCCATAATCTGAAGGGCTCCATCGCCGAATCGATGAGAAAATGTAACTTACCTCTCTCTCTCTCTCTCTCTCTCTCCTCTCTCTCTCTCTCTCTCTCTCTCTCTCTCTCTCTCTCTCTGCTCTTCTGTAAGGCTATCAGCAGTTCAAACGGCCCTGTTTATCGAAGCTGTTAGGGAGGAAAGTTATAGAACTTCAACAATCACGCAATCCGAGACATATTCTAATCCACACAATGCGCACGCCCGCACGCGTTCACACTCACACACATTCACACACACCTCTCTCTCTCTCTCTCTCTCTCTCTCTCTCTCTCTCTCTCTGCTGCAACGCATGCATGTGTGTATATACTTATGTATATATGTATATGTATTTCTCTGTGTATATCAATATATTAATCGTCGGGGAGACGCGGCTGATATCTATCTATCTATATAGATGGATAGATATCAGCCGCGTCTCCCCTACGAGTCCGATCCAGCGGACGAACGGCCTCGGAGGAGGTGATATGAATGGTTCTGTCTTCAAGATGGGTTACAATTGTCCCGGTAGGCTGCTAGAGAGAGAGAGAGAGAGAGAGAGAGAGAGAGAGAGAGAGAGAGAGAGAGAGAGAGAGAGAGAGAAAACAAACAAGACAAAGTTTCTAGTCTCGTCTCCGATTTGGCTTTTTCTTTATGCTTATTTATCATCAACGTAATGTTGATGCAAAATGATTTTTGTTGTCAAGGACTAGATGCGTGAAAGAAAATCTTCTCTAGGTCCGAAAGGAAATCTTTCCTAATAGTAGAAATGACGTGGATTTGTTTAAGGCGTGGCAGTTTTGTTAGTACATTGTTTTTTTTTTTTTTTTTTTTTGGGGGGGGTTGATATTCTTCTCATAATCCTGATATGGACAGTGCTTGTCAAGGCTGATTTCACTGACTTCACATCCACCCACTGACTTCCAATATTCATCTCTAAAAACAAAAAAAGAACTTAATTCTTCAAATCAGGACGACGTACAGTCAGAATTCAGCCTTATCTGTCACGTCGTGCCTGGTAAAAAAGAAAAAAAAAATATATATAGGAAAAGATGCACGAATACTGCCAGTGTAATATTTGTACGGTGACTTAAAAACCCGAACCAACGTAACAAAGCAGGTAAGGAACTGTTTTGTGTTCAGAGTTTTCAGCCAGATCAGTCAGGACCCTGTAGCAGTCCCCCTGAACACTAAACCCCACAGGCATGACTGTAACTTTCCACAAGTCTTCTGGAACAATACATAGTAAATGTATTGATGTTGTATATAGTGACTGGGTCCAAACGTCTCTATTGCACGTCCTTTTTTACCTGTGTGTTGTAAAACAATTCAAAACAAATAGCAGTAATAAATGATGGACGGTGTATGTCTCCTTTCATGCTAACGTTGTTGATTCAGCCTTTGAAATACATGTGTTACAGTCTTGTGTACGCGTGAGTGCGTGCGTGCGTGTGTGTGTGTGTGTGTGTGTGTGTGTGTGTGTGTGTGTGTGTGTGTGTGCGCGTGCGTGCATGCGCGCGCGTGCGTGCGTGCGTGCATGCGTGCGTGCGTGCGTGCGTGCGTGCGTGCGTGCGTGTGTGTGTGTGTGTAACTGAAAAGAATTCGAAAACAAGGTTTCAACATCAGACAATGTTCGCAATTCTGCAAGGGAAGTAATGTATGATAGAGCTCATGTTCAGCGAGGGTGATCTTCCGTTTTCATGGGACAGATGCCTCTGGTGAGCATGCCCAAAGCAGTTTTGTCCCATCAGTTAGCTTCATAGTTCGATCAGAGAGAGAGAGAGAGAGAGAGAGAGAGAGAGAGAGAGAGAGAGAGAGAGAGAGAGAGAGAGAGAGAGAGAACGCCAAAACGTGGGTGTGAAACGGCGCATCTGTAATGCAGAAAGTCAATCTTCTGATGTTATTCTGATGTACGCTTCAGATGAAATATTTGTTAGATTCTCTATATGTATTGACTTGACCCATAAATGGAGAAAAAGTAACTGCATTTGCTGTAGGAAGACAGGCGTTATCTTCCCCAGATTTTTTTTCCGGAACAGATCTGATGAGCTTCAGCTTTGTTTCTGTTTAGGATCCGATCAATCTTCAACACAAACAGGATCAGCGTTGTCCTTAGGTGCAACAGGTGAGAAAATAAATCTTTGCTGTTCATGTAAATCTATTTTGAAATCACATGCGTCATAGACAATCACGTTCTCTGGTTGGCGAATAGAATGATCGGAATTCTAACTCTTTTTGTATTTTAGGTATAAAGAAAGAAACGTTGACAACACGGCGTCGTCTCTCTCTCTCTCTCTCTCTCTCTCTCTCTCT
>JADBJO010023371.1:17500-26652 GCA_016801955.1 Conus betulinus
GAGTTCTTCTCCAGGTGGTGACTGGTCATCCCCTCTTCCGCTTTCCCTGTGGGTTCCAGTCCAAGGCGTGGCGTGGGATGCGCTTAACTCCTTACTGCCGACAATTCGCTTAGTCGCTGAGCCAGCGTGAGGGAGCGTCCGCCTCCGAAGGGCGCCAGCAGATCCGTCCAAAGACAGTCCATATTTACTCCTTGATACCGGCGGCCTCAACATGAACCCACAATGGGCACAGACGTGGAGCAGAAATCAAAACTGAGATCACCATGAGAGCAGGGCATGAGGGGGCCATAAATTTTTTGTTTAATGCGGATCGATGAGGATGAGGATGATGGAGGTGATGCTAAGGAACGCCATTCTTCTCTGAGACTGCACGAGAGGGCTGTAATCCCGGCCTACTTTCATTTTTACATTTCGGCGTGAACCAAACCCGAGAGATACAGACACCTGCTGTGTTGGTCAGGTAAATGAGCAACACTCTCAGATTCGCATCGATCAAGTGAATTAAACTCTACTGTGTCGTTCCAGTCTTCCAAACTGAGCCCATAGCAAACTCAACTCTGGATAGGAGCCGGTTTTATGCCAAAAAATCTATTTTGTATATTTGATCGTCTGTTAAGTTAGAATATTTTCATTCTTAGTAATATCACATGTGAAGACAGAGGAGATGAAGAGGAAAGGGTAAAGTAGTGAGAGGATGTCGGAGGGGTAAATAAACATCAACATTAAAACAAATTAGAACGAACGTAGAACACGAGCAAAGTATTAAAATAACATTATCAATGATTTGTAATAAGAACAGTGTACCAACAACAACTGAACCATCAAAGAAAGTGATGACTGTGGTTGTGTATTAAAGATACACTATTTCAAACGAATCATTTGAAGTCTCTATCAATAATATTTGACTGTATAAGACTGTGATTGCAGCTGCAATCAAAGAAAACGCGCGGCGTTGTATGGTATGTTAAAAAATTTCACTGTTTTGTGCTTTAAGTACCTAGCTGAAGGGAAAACACTAGTATGTGACAAATGTTCAATTATATAACGGATAGATTAGACCATAGATGTATGGTTATTTTTTGGTTGGGTACAACGAAGTATCTCTATGCAAACTTAAAAGAAAAATTACTGTACTGCCGCACGAAAGAGACAGGTTACAAACAAAACGAAACACTACGCGTTTCGACCTCTTTGGTCACGTCCGCACACACACACACACACACACACACACACACACACACACACACACACACACACACACACACACACACACACACACACACACACACTCAACTATAGTAGTGGCAAAGACAATGTGAAGTAGGTATCCAGAGTCTGACCAGCACACTGGACTTACGCACCGCTCAGACGTTTTCCAAGTCGTATCATGTAACGTTCGCCTTAAATCCTTTCATTTTAGTTATCAATTTATCCATCAGCTGCAAATCCTGCGTACTGTGGCCCTGTAGCCTAGCAGACGTCAATGGACTAGTCTGCAGGCAGTGGCGCATCCTTGATGAATCTGACACTACTGGCAAGGGTTTTAAAGGTGCCGTGTATGGGTAATGATCTGCAATCGATTTACCTGTGGAAGAAGAAACATGAAGGAGCAGACGTGACAATAACTAGTTGATTTTGCAATGTGATGCGTTACAATAATATCCTCTGTAATGAAAAGAATAGATCTGCCATGACACTAAACCAGACAGGAACTGAATCCATGGACTGCAATACTAGTCATCTTTGATGCTAATAGATTTACAAAACAATGAAAAAAGACTAGGCTTGAAACGCTATCCTGTCTAATGCCTGCATAATTTTAAAGAACTCAGTAACTGTATCTTTAAGAGGCATGCAAGAAATGACAATTTCGTATATGACAATAATGGCATATAAAAGGTTTCAAGAGAGAGAGAGAGACTTCTTTATTTATTTTCATATAACCTACATTCACACTCACACACACAAATACATACACACACAAGCACACACACACACACACACACACACACACACACACACACACACACACACACACACACACACGCACGCACAAACGCGCGCGCGCGCACGCACGCACACACACACATGTGCGCGCACGCATACGCCCTAATCTACAAACACACACACACACAAACAGACACACAAGAATTAACTGGAACATTTCATTTCAGATAAGCTTCTGTTCTCTCTCTCTCTCTCTCTCTCTCTCTCTCTCTCTCTCTCTCAATCACACACACACACACACACACACACACACACACACACACACACACACACACACACACACACACACACACACACACACATGCACACTCAAACATACTTATAAACACGGACTTGTGCGCACTCATACAGAAATGTGCGTACATGTACATACACAAAAGTGATGGAACCAATTCATTTTCAGATTAATATTCGTTTTTTTTAATAATTACACACACACACACACACACACACACACACACACACACACACACACACACACACACACACTCGCACAGAGAGAGAGAGAGAGAGAGGGAGAGAGAGAGAGAGAGAGAGAGAGAGAGAGAGAGAGAGAGAGAGAGAGAGAAATGACAAATTATAAACATGACCAGTGTTGACGTCAGATGGGAAACAAGAACTGCACACTTATTTCTCCCTGGACTGTTGCGCATCACATTCGTCCTCATTGCACCTCCAAACTTCCACACTCTCACGTAATCATACACCTCCGAACTTCCACACTCTCACGTAATCATACACCTCCGAACTTCCACACTCTCACGTAATCATACACGCCCTGCACGCCAGTGTATTCAATTATCTTGTTGTTGTGATGCTCCTCTCCCCTTTCTATATCCCTCTACATCCTCCCATCTCTCTGTGTCTCTCTGTCCGTCTCACGCAGGGTCTCTGTCTCTGTCTGTATGTCTGTCTGTCTCTCTTTCAAACCTACTCTCTCTTTCTTCACACACACACACACACACACACACACACACACACACACACACACACACACACACACACACACACATGACTGAAACCAATTCATCTTCAGATTTAATCTCTCTCTGTCTCTCTCTCTCTGTCTCTCTCTCTCTCTGTCTCTCTGTCCCCCCCCTCTCTCTCTCTCTCTCTCTCTCTCTCTCAGTTTCTCCTCTCTCTCTCTCTCTCTCTCTCTCTCCTCTCACACACACACCACTACCGCCGCCCCCCCCCACCCCCCCACTACCACCACCACCGCCATCATTGCACATAATCAGAGTTTGACGTCTGCAGTGGCCACATTGCGTCATGTCCAAACAGCCGGGAATAGAAGCCACAGCCACGGTATGAACTGTCTTGAAGGCAAGGCTTACCATCAAATCACAAGGACCGAATCTGCCTTCAGAAATCAAATTTCGTAATCGTTGCTTCACACAGCCCAGTTCGACTCAAATCACTAAGACGTAAATGCTTCGTTGGCCACAGAAACTGGTGGTTGGGATTCTGGGAAATGCGTTGACAAATATAGCCTATGACTGCTGAAAGCCAATTCCAATGAATTCAACCCCCTCTAGGCATTTCAGTCTGTTAGCACTGTCAGCTGGGAAGACAATGCCTCCATGTCCATTCCTATGTCCCCGGCTTTACATCTCCCCATGTCCAGAGTGTCCTTTTGTCCAAATGATCGTCTATAAATCCCTCTACACATGAAGAAGAACTCCGTTTTTGTATGCTTATCTTCTGTGCTTGTCACTTCTGCTGTGGCGTGATTGTTATAATTTGACTACCGCATCCCGCCCTCGACCATCCCCTTCCCAACTCGCCGTGGACAGAATGAAGAAGTAAGGAATTGAGTGACGATATTGAACGATTTGTCGACTGGTATGACACGCTGTTGAATATGCTGTCAACTTGTGATATCGGAGATGGCGTTCTCCTCAGCTGGCGCTCTTCAGATTCGGGACTGAATCTCCTACACCATACCGCAGCCCGTTGTGCTACAACGAGTGTGGATCGTAAAGCGCTATGAGCTTGGGTGTTCTTTCTTTATTTGCCGAGCCTATTTGTATTTCTTCTTTCTATGTGGCCCCAATATGTATGTATTATATCTATATAGATATATATTATATAATAGACGGTAGGTGTAGCATGGTTATGTGTTTCATTAGGATTGTATTGGACTAGTTGTGCATGTTCGTGGCGCCGACTTCCTTACCCCGTGTGCGGTGTTAGGGACATCAGACCGACCGGTACACGCGAAGCCGTTTGTACAAGACGACACTGTCCTGGTGTATCTTGACGTAGAAGTCGTGCAACTGTACGGTTCCCTCCGATGAGTTGCCCGTTTTAGGCTACGGGTGTGTTGTACGCTGGACTAATGAGTCGTCTGTGGTCTTGGTGAACTGTCCGCTGATCTAGGCTGCTTGACAGACTACGCTATTGCGTAGCCCTGTGCTTGCCGAGACCAGACTGTCGGCTGGCGCGGAAATGGTGCAACCTAATTTCCTTCTCTGTTAGGGCCATTCTACTCCCGATGACCCAGCAAGAGAAAAGTGATGACTTAGATACCCGATGAGAACAAAAAAGAGAGTACATGAGATCCTCCATCAAATTTGCCATACGTTTGGGTAATGAAATGAATAGACGGTCTAAGAACAGAATCCAAGCCCGTCTGTACATTCCGGATTATAGCCACGGTGATCCTTTTTTGTGTGTGTTCGGTTAACAGTGGTTCCCCAGATAAACTGCCTCACATACGCTCGTTTTGTGCACCGGTCACAGGAGCTGCATAAAGGCCCAGTAATGAACACAGCTAAATAGTGGTTTTCCATGATCTCAAGAAAACACCATGCGACCCCCCCCCCCCCCCCCCTTTATGTGTCGGGGCCCACTGCACTAAACACACACGTCATACCAGACTCTATAGCCGTTGCTCATGACGTCACACACCACACACATAAACGACACATTCTGTTTCTCCACTTGATGTGAACTCCTGAACAAACGCGGTGGACAAGGTGTTCTTGATGAAACAAGCGCGAGACTACTAGTGTGCAATATTGAAACGTCCTCCGGTCCGGAAATCGCACCCAAACAGCCGGGCCTATAACAGCGTGTGTTAATTAAAGAAGTGTGGGATGTTCAGTGCTAATCTTCTCGTGTGTGATCCTTCCCAGATCGCTCCCGTGCTTTACATAGAGATAGGAAGTATGTGTCCATCGCGACTGAATCTGGTATGGATGTACACACATAAAGAATTCTTAGTTCCATTATACGCATCGCTGTTCCAGTACCTTGTTTCTGGATCGAGGGCCAAGAAAATCTGCTTTGGCCTAGTTGAACATCATCTGCTCCGGAGACTTTCATCGGGAATCTGCGGCAATCTCTCATGACTTCAAACATCACGAAACAAAGAGGAGCAGAGGGGTCTATGTCTAGTGTGGAGTTTTTGCTGACAGGTAACGGGCAAATGGATGGGGGGAAGCAGGGCGTGCTTGGAGTAAGGAAGGGCAGAATGTGCCTGGCACGCTTTCGGGGCATGGGTCACATTGTAACTAGCACAGTGGGAGGGGGAACAATGGGACAGCACCATCAGGAGTGGGGTCCAACGGGACATATCACTATGAGTGTTTTACATCGTCACAATTACAGTGAGTTTACCCACGGTATATTCGGTCTTGTGAAGTAGAGGGTTGGCCATTTTCCTTGCTGCCACTTTTTCTTCTACTACCAAGCTTTCTTTCGTTAATGCAAACCCCCCCACAGATTGTTATCGGTCCTTGCCTGACTCAACGTGAGCGCGCATATTGCTCTGTAGGATTCCTGATAACAAGAATGAGGTTCCACGATATCGCCTGAATAGGGTATGCGTTCCTACTCTTGGCGCTCGACTGTCAGTTCTGCGCGTGTGCAGCTTGTGTTATGTGCTGGGTTCATTGAACTCATCTTCCAATCCCAAGGTCACCGGTTCAAGCTTGAAGAGAAGTTTTACCACATGTTACGATAAACAGTTTACAAGTCCCGAGGCTGTCCAATGACACCTCCATGCAACAGACTTTTCTAAAACACGCAGGAACTGCTAGGTGTTTTTTTTTCTGGAAAAATCTATCTTTACGCAAACGTTTTACTTTAACAGGAACGTCTTACCAATGATTCCGCAGAGAATTCGGTGGCACCATGAATCAGCTCCGGACCATAAGTCGACGGAAACCGCTCGTATTCCTCCGTATTGACTCAGGTACATAGTTCTTGTGAAGCCGTCTTTATTTGAATTATGTATTTTTTTTTTTTTTTTTTTTTTTATTTTTTTTTTTTTCTTATTTACAGGATGAATGTTTTGCAGTAAATCATCTCTCTTTTCATTTCGCACTCCTCGTCCGGCCCCCCATCCGCCCGATTCTTTTGTTTTCCCTCTCCCCTCCTTCGTCGAAGACTTGAGGCTCCAGCGAGCTGCCTTCCCAGCCCAATCCCCCCCCCCCCTCCCCCCCTCCATGCCCACTACCCCTCCCCTCTTTCCCTATCCCATGCCGCTTCCTTCTAAACTGTTTCAGTATCAGGTGGGATCCAGTTGCACTAGCCAGGCAGAAACGTAGATACGTCACTAAAAGAGCAGGAATAGGTGTAACGAACGAGCCGAGTACGTTAAAATATATCTACAAGTCATCATGCCAATTTGCAAGGGCTACGCCAGATAACTTATACTAAGTGTAAAATATAAATATTCATAAATATGAAAATTAATGGTACAGAAGTCGACCAACTGATGAGATTTCAGCAGTTGTTCTGCCATCACCACCAGTCTACAGCGTTATGCAATAACCTAGTGGTCGCCTGACGTGGGCTTAATGTGCGTGAATACACTGGTTAACACATGGTTGACACGCGCCACTCCCTAGATGTCTGTATGGTTTTTAGAGTTCAATAAAAGATGTCACAAACTTCTGTCCTGAAGCACAGCTACAGCTCTCTATTGGATCTGTCCCATGTCAGCGGATTAGTGTCATAGTATTTGTCCGTCAGCACAGTAAACGGTCAGTGGTAGCAGCCGGAGCGCACACTCTTTTGGTGGTCCAATCTAGTAGCATAATTTAGTAATCGGAGATAACAGACCCTGCGGCAATCGCCAGGAAACGCGCACTCATGCCTAAGAGAATGCTCTTTTTTGTAAGGATGTGGAGTGATGTGCTGAACTCCCAGATTTACGTTATCTGCGGCGGCCCTCAGAATTGGGCGAAGGGCAGACCTGATGTTGTTCATCCACATCTTCTCCACTCCGCCCTTCCTCCTCATTGCCAGAAAAACAAACAACAAACAAAGGTTCCGTTCACAACATCATAGTGTTGCAGATGTTTCCTGTTCCTTTCTTTTACGCCTCTTCCGGTCTGCCCGTGGTTTCTGTCTTACTACTAACTAGACGACGGTCTCCTGTTATAAGTCCCTTGCCTTAGGAGTGGGTTTTTACCCAGCCCGAGCTGTATTTACCCCGCCCAGTAATAACAATCAGTGGTCTCCCATCCACATGAGTCTCCTATCCCCATCATTTCTTGCGTCAGTGTCTGTCCGTGTCTGGTTTTGGCTAGTACTGCGGATAGCGTTCCTATGGTGCATCCTGTCCTCCAGAGGATCCATTGTCATTGTCCACAATTCTACTTCCTGCATCAGCTTCCCCCGAGTATTCAATACTGACAAAAAAAATGTCAAAAAAACATTTTTTCGTCCTGTCAATATCCAACCCACCTGTGATCACCATTGACACTCAGCGAGATTTTCCAAACAGTTTCCAATCCCGGGCTGTGATATTAAGGTCTACAGGCATTAAAAGGACGCAAGATGACGTTGCTCAATATTTGTGATAGTAATACAGTCATGTCTTGTCCATATACCCTCCCTGTGCCATAATCTTTTCGAAATATGACGGTTTAGTCTCTGGGCTCGGCTCGTACCAATTGAACCGCGGGCGCACGTGCGGCATACGCGTGCCTGTGGGTGTGTGCTGTGTGTGTGTGGTGTGTGTGTGTGGTCGCGCGTGATGTATGTGTATATGCGCACGCGCAGCGCGCGTGTTTTGTGTGGGTGATGTGTGTGTGTGTGTGTGTGTGTGGTGTTGTGTGTTATTTCGGTTTTATTCTTTTCTTTATGTCAGTGATCACATGTGAACTGGGCCTGCAAAATGCTTTTTTTTTCATGTCTAGCAACACATCACCTTTGTGTGTGGAAACATTACAACTGAATCCCGGGTACAGCGTTTAGAGAGGACTCCTTCTTCAATTCACAGCAACGTCCGGCAGAGCGCTGACCTCCGTCCACTGTAACTATGCTGGATTCTGCCTCTGATCCAGATCTCCAAATACGAGCTATCAGCACCAAGATTTGATAGTTTTGGTTTGTGTGGCAAAATTACATCTTTGACGCAATCGTTTGAAATGTTTGTTGTTTGTTGTTGTTTTGTTTTGTTTTTGCTTTGTTTCTTTCTTTTCTTTTGTTTTTTGCGTAAATTTGTGCTAAACCTAGTACTGGATCCCTCTCTTTCTTTTCAGATCCGCTTTACGATCTGTTATAAACTATTATGGGGTTCTTTTTTGGATCACCATTCCATATCTAATCCAATTCCTTTAAACCAGTTCGGCAGTTCTTGTGTTTGTGTTGTTGATTCGGATCCTTTGTTTGGCCTTTAACCGAGATTCCGTCAACACAATCCACGGATCCGCCTGAGGGATAGTCACAATGCTTGGGTCCGGACTTAGCGTCCCCTGCTATCGTTTGTGTTTCTTGAAACGCGCGTCCCATCTGCAGACAATACCACTATCGACATGGATGGGGGTGTGGAGGGCAACCTGCCCTGTCATGGGTTTTGAGGGTGCCGGGTCACAAGATGTACTTGGTGCTTGTTGTTGTCGTACCCTGGCTAAAAGACCTCCAGGATCATCCGAACTGCCGACGTACTTGAAGAACACTATGGTACAAATGCATCAGCTGGGATGAGGACATTGTGTGTTACCGGTGTGTGTTGTGATTACCTTCTGGCCGCCTGATTAACTAGTATATGGACATCCTAAACAGCGGGGGGAAACTCAGAGTGGCAGGGGACATGGATGTATGAAGAGAGAGAGAGAGAGAGAGAGAGAGGAGAGAGAGAGAGAGGCGAGAGAGGACCAGACAGAACAGACTACAGACAGAGAGAG